>JAXGGS010443262.1:1589-12350 GCA_035585475.1 Armandia brevis
ATTTCTGTAAATATGTAACTGTAAGTACCTTGTCCTCTGATATCGTAGTAGTACCAGCCAACCTCCACCTGTGGACTCTGGAACTGAGGCGCGATCATCAGCAGAGGGAGCAACCGCCATGTCGTTTTCTGAGCCGGCGAGTGGAGAGGACGTTAACCTGCCCTCCCAGGACGACGTCGTGAAGAAAACAGAGAAAATCACCAAGAAAATCCAAGAGCTGCTCATCTCAGCGCAAGAGGCAAAACAGGATTCGTAAGTTATCATCCATTCCGTTAAGCTTTAGTTTTCTCTTTCCTTGGCCCCGACATGCAATGCATTTGCTGTAAATTGTGTGTACCTATTCCGTGCAATTCATGCCCGTTATTTTTAAAAATTCCAGATATATTGTGTGTTCAGACAAAATACACGTGGCTGTTAAAGATATGGCCAGTCTATTCCCAACGGTAAGTCTTTTACACATCAATTTCAATCCAAAGCGAATTAGTTAGATTATCTTACGATCTCATGTGGTCCGGGACATATTTGCTCAAGCATTTGAGTATATTAAAAGAGCTCTTACTTGAGGATGGGACCAACCTATATGATTAATGGGTTATTGTTTCAATACTTTTGTTAAATAAACGATTCCGGTACGATATTTTCAATAGCGCTACGATCATCGAATAAACGAAATAAATGTGTACATCGTTATTTCCTAGCAGACTATCCAGGGCGAGCGTATGAAAGCCGCGCTCAGCTTGCTGACGAACGGCGCAGAAAACTTGCGGGAGCAGTGTGTGGCTGACCCCCCGAAAGTGAACGGTGTCGAGGACGTACGGCTCCACACGCAACAAGTTATACAGTGTGCTTATGATATTGCTAAGGCGGCCAAACAGCTAGTCATGCTTTTTGAGTGAATTAATGTGTAATACGAAGGGTTTAGCCTAATTTATCTCATTGATCATCTTATTCAGTTTCATATCATATTTAATATTTCCAATTATCACTAGCAAGTATTATATGTACAGCGCTGTACCCAAGAGTTGTCTCACTAGGTTTGCGTTAACCAACAGGCCTAATGTATGTTTTGCCATAAATATAACACTATTTTTTCTAATACACAAGCTGAACGAATATATTTGATCTCCAATTTTGTACACAAATTTGGACATTGCTTCGATTCTGCTACATGATTAACGACATATTATTAGTTTTGATACCTGTACGTGTGCTTATATATACGATATAAATATCGGCACTGCGGAGAAATTCGCACTCAAGTGTGAAACTCACAGACACTGTGCATGTATGGATGTACAATGTATATGTACAATGTTACAATTGGTCACCTGGCTGTAAATGACTGCTGTACACAATGATACTGGAATACGCGGCCAAAGCCTCCTATATTTGAAGCACTGATCGAACCTCAAATTCATTCCGTAAGGATGTTATGTATCGGTACGTTAAATTCGGGATTGTATTCAGCCATGATAACTGGAATTACAAACATTTCTGCTGACCACCACAATGAGCATGTATCACTCCTGCGTACATAAAAAGCCTTTAGCTCTATAAAGGTTGATCCTATAAATGATATACGGTTTTCTAGAAGTGTTTATAATCATATTAAAACGTATGTACGGTACTCGTAGACTTCCCATTTTACTTCTGTATCTATGTTATTGCTTTAAGTACAATGTACACGTGCTGTTAACTATAGCCTTCCATATGTCCTGCAAACCATTGTAGCCATTTGTTTCGGTTTACACTCGCTGTGTCTGATGCACTGTATATGTTTAAACAATTTGTCATCAAGGAGTTTTCATTACGGCAGCGTCTGGCTACACTTTATGTACATGTACATTGTGTATGCAAAATCTTTCTCTTTTCACAAAGTTTCTCGAAATACTTCACAGACCCAATATTTACTCAAAATATGTTTGCTTTATTTTATAATTCCACAATAAAGTCAGCGACTACCTTTCAATTTACAGTTTTCACCCATTGACATTGGTGTTTAATCATTAGGAATTGTGACCAAACATGTATTCAGTATTGACGCCATACCAACGATTGTAGGCCTTTATGCATTTCCCTTATGCTTTAAGCTGTAGCGTGTCACACCAAATTTGATTTACAATTTCCAAACAGAATTTCTTTTTCGGGCAGAAAACCCGATTATCGTGACCTTATATCGTTTTGTATACGGTGTTCCACTTGGCCTATCCTTGTACACGGTTTATCGTTGAATTTCACTCAGAAAAGACTATGAGAAGGCTGCTTCATCACTACTTATGTAGACAAGCTCTGTAAAGTTAGGACGTGTATTTAATCGTGTAGAATAAAGTTTTATTACATTATCTTCGATTTGAAGTGATTGGGTGTTGATTTATACATGTTGAATTTATAGTTGTTTTTAGTTACACGTTCATGTACACAAAAACGTATCCGTGCAGAACATGTTTTAAAAGCCACTGCAAGAAGAAAGTGTGAAGTAACTACAAGACATAACAAATATTTATTACTTAACAACAAATATAACACTATGCTCTTGAATACAAAGCCTCCATAATTTATCATCTACCAGTAATAATTGCAAATAAAGCAGCTGCAGTTTTAAGCTCTCTGTATGTATCTTCTAATTAAGCCGCAGTCGAAATGAGTGGGCATGGGTAGACACAAATTGTGATTAAAATACAACAGTACATATATTATAATGCTATGATAACATATGAAAATCGGTATCAAATGCAAGGTCAACTATAATAATTATATATCCGCGAATGATTTACAAAATCATCACAGAGTAAATGCAACTGTAAAAAATTACAATGCATTCACACAAATTTCATATCAACGTGCAAAAAATGATTGATTATAGGCCAGTTTAAAATTAAGTAGGAAATTAGAAATGGGAAACGTATGGGCAGGCGGGTGCGTAGGCACATGGATGTACACTTTACCAAATGTACACGTTCTTGTCCGGGGTGGATCACCATTCCTGAATACAATGTTCTAGACACGCTAAAATTGCAAGTTATGGCTGCGAGTAGCACCAGATGAATTAAGGCGCGTTTCTATGATCAATATTTCATTATTCGTGCACACAGGAGATTGGTCAATGATGTGAGGTCGATTTAAATATAGAACGGTATATTTAAAAGGTGAATCGAAACACGAGAAAGTCGTCGTGATAGTCTCCATGGGCATACGGCCTCCTGTATATATTTAATTATTAAGCAAATGCAAATCTGGACATGAAGAGGAGTTGAATTGGGCAAAGAAAAAAACACAATCATATGATTAATGTCCACTCAATAAAAGTTTCAATTAATAGCGTGATTTCAAAAACTTGATCAGGCGCATTCAAACAGACCAAACAAGAGATGATATTATTATTACTAATTACCCGGTATATTAAAGGTACCGATGATGAATGCAATGTTTATCAGATTTTCTACAGTAAACACAAGTTCACATATCTCAGCAAACATGATTAATTTATAATGGTGGGGAAGATAGCATTTTAAAGGTCATTTTGTGTATTGGGCGCGCCCCTTAGTCTTCTATTTATGGTCATTTATGTTCATTGCCTTGTACATCGGGTAGGGGAGAGATACGCATTCCTAGGACTATCGATAGAAGAGCACAATAAGCATGTCATTGTCAGCCATGATTACCATTTTCAAAATTTTGAAAATTGTTATTTGTTAATGATACATATACCGTTAGACAAGGTAATCACGAGTTGGCAGTGGTTTCAATACAAATTTAGAGCAGATACAAATGGTAAATTCTATGGCATCTTATTACATGTAATAATTTAAACACGATTAATGACGAGGTCATTTGGAACTGTCCAATCATTTGTACACGCCGCCTTTTGAACCCTAAATAAGAAAGTTTGTACAATCATGTACAAGTACATTTGTGGTACATTCGTATTAATTGAAGGTAATTTGAACTAACAAGTGAAGTGCTTTTGCCCGTACAAAGGTAATTCCATGACATGTAACACTGGGTGTTAGTCTGTACAGATGATTAACTATCAAATGTCAAAGATTTAATATAGCAGACGGGCAGATAAACGTAATATACATTTAAATTACATCTTTTAAATTGGATACTAACAGCGGGTTTAACCACTAAATATTCATAAACATAGCACAGCGTCTCTTATAGTGAAACTCCTAATCAATAGGTAACTGTCATGGTTACTTCATTGTACAGAGAGTTAAAACAGGTGGAACAAATTATAGTAACAACTTGTAAATAGGGAGCGGTGGGACAAAAAGTCATCAAGTGAAAAATGGCGATTTATAAAAACCAATTCACCTGCTTCAAAGTGACGACTGGGACTACATTAGATCATCTAAACCGATTAGGATATAATATGGGAAATAGCAGTGTGAAGCAAGGGAACGCTTAATATAATCTTTACAAAATGCTGCTTGAGCACAGCCGCAATCTTCTGTAATAAATACTCAGTACATAGACATGCACCTTAGCACACAATATTTAACACATTCAAAACCAGTCCGTCTCACTTCTGCATATACATGTACACGTAGAAGTAAGCGCACAAATTCCGGGATAACCAAGTGCTATCCTATAAAGCACTGTCCGGTATCCTTTGTGAATCATGTCACCACTAAGTAATAAATTTCACAATAAATCCATCATTCTCTCAAAGTTTTGATCACCCACTGGGCATTGGGATTGACCTTATATAATGCAAGCATATTTGTGTCCGCTGAAAGTCTTCGTTCACCTGCATGGAAAAGTGCCCATATTAAAATGATGATAAATATCAATATAATAACTGTTATTATCGTATGGCATTATAAATGCCTTACCGATATTTCCTCCAACTTCCCATAAGTAAAATGTAGAGGCATATTTTCCAGGTTCTTCACGACTTTCTCGTCTATATCAAACACAAACATGAACTTATTGTATACAGGTACTAGTGATCGCTGGTAATAAAGCATACTAATAATAATAATAATAATATTTAGTAGCACTATCAACTCAGCATAAGACTAAAGTTGATACGTCAGACATAATCCAGAGCGGAAAAGAAACTTCACGAAGGACGACTACTTACCTGCCATTGACATTTGAATGTTTGACAACTATCACTGGCACAGTCGCAGCGTGCGGTGCTGCAGGCTGAGACTGGACCGTGTCCACGATGTCCCGCGCCGTGCTTCGCTCGTCAAGTTTACAGGCAGTGTTCTGGGAGCTAAGGTGCGGCGCAGATATACGAATAATTTTATCCTGAAAGTCATCCTGTAATTAAAAAGTAAGAGCGCAATTTTTATCTCAGTTTGCGCAGTGACCTAACCAATGTCTAGACGAGTATAATCACGGTAGTAAGTGCCAATCTACTTACCTCTCGAATAATTTGTGGTTTCTTGTGGACGTCTGACTTTTTACTGAGAAACTTCATTATCTAAATGAGCGAAGCACACCGTTTAATCAACAATCACATCAAAAGGTGCGTTTTAAAATGACAAACTTAAATTTCGAGAAATCCACTCACAGATTTTTCACGTTTTTTGAGATAGTCCATTTCATTTTGGTTCCTCATTTGTGTAATCATGAAGGAAGGAACCTAATCGAAATATCATTAAATAATTACGTTGATTATAGTTTGCAAAAATGTTTTAAATCAATAACAAAAGCTCATACATGTAAATAACACGTACTGTACTAAGTATATCCTGATACTTGATTAACATGCGAACTATATTGGCTGTTCCTGCAGCCATAGAGAAATCAACTTCTTTTAACGGCTTTGAACGATGGCCTTTAGACTGAACTAAAAATAGGTTAGGTGCGATGATCATCGCGACATTAGATGCTGTCATCTTATTCTCCACGCAGTCCACGACGAGTTTAAGAAATTGCAACAGAACCTTGAAGAAAACAAAAAGCACCTGTAAACGTGTTTAATCAATGAAACATAAAATGGGCGTTTGAGTAAATTTAAGCGAAGGCTCAGCTAACCATAAGACATTCCCTATTTGTATCGGGAAGCAATAGCACCAAAAGGTTCAAAGCCTGAAGTTGTTGCTTCTTGTCAGGTATATCTGAAAACGAGGGAGAATTGGGAAAATATATACACCGTGATGACTGTCTAAATTGTACCACTCGAAATACCACAAATCACGAACCACATATGTATAAGACGATATTTTATTGAATAATTTGTTTATCGAGATTTATAAATTAATTCTTCTCAAGTGATAAATATCCATGAACACCATTATTTCCGTTTACAGGCATAGATGCTGTACATACCATCTGGTTGAACAAATTGAATTACATTTTTTGTAATTTGAATTGGCTATAAACGTGAATCGAGGTCAACTTACGCTCAACTACTGCGAAAGCTTCTATATACGCGAAAGTGAGCAGAGGTACAGACAGCTCCCTGAGAAACTGTTTCAGCAGTCCAGCCGCATCATTCGGTCTCACATCCTCCCAACTAAATAAACCCGCATTTAATTTGTCCTCTACTTCTTTTCGTAGTGACTGTAATGAAATTCATAATTTTGACATAAAGAATGCAGAAAGCATATACGAGAATCTACGGTCTTATAACTCAAAACAACTGTAACTGATTTAAAAAGGGACATGCTTTCTTACTATCGGGGAATAAAGAAGGCGCCATGTAACCATAAAATGATTCTCGAATTATGCATGCACATAAAAAGGATGATTTATTTCCTCTGTAATCATCTCGTTATCAATCTAATTTTCAAATATATATTGGTTGAGTAGGGATAGAAACCTTTATCCGAAGTGCGGAGCCTGGGACTCTAAGTATACCTTCTTCGGTGACTGCATTCTTTTCAAGATAATCTATAAGCTGTCAGATAAAATAATTCAAGTTAGATAACGGCAAAACGGACGAAACACAATTTTCACAATCACATAATACCCTGACAAGAAAGGTTATACTGTGAATAACAAACCTGAGTAAGGTACAAAGGGACTTTTAATTTCAGTTGCGGGAATAATTTTTTATCATGCTCCAACAATGTGACCAAATCTACTCCATAAACACCATGGTCTGTGAAGTAAATACATCGGAATGAGACTATTTCTGTGTCACAAACATTCTAGCGACTCAAATTCAATTTGAAGTTTGATTAACATTGAGGCATTGATTAAATCAAAAGTAAAAATCCATCCTTTACTATAACTAATTTACCGTTTTCTTCGTATTCCAGAATTACCCGATTTTTTTAAATGTCAATTATAAAATACAACGAAACATTGCCACCGTGAGGGTGCTGAGTATTTCAAAGGGAAATACAGATTTTGACGACACCAATAGTATATTTCACATATGAACAAAATTTGTATTAGTAAAACATAGTACAAGTACTAACGAACCTTTATTTTTCCTCTTTGCTGCTTTCCTCCTTGTGTATGATATGTTATAACAATCGTACAACGACGTTAACTCAATTAACGCTAATGAACGTATTCTTTTCAAATCAGCGGCAGCTAAATCTCCTGTTTTGGTATGTCCCAAAGAGTCAGGGGTCAAAACAAAATTCTTCCAGGAAAAAAGAATCACATCAATTATTCATGTGAATATAAAATGTATTCCGATAATAATTTAAGCAACATGTACATGTAAATACAATATGTGAATACTTACAGGCAATTCGCTACCACTTTCTCGAACTGGTTTAGTCGTCTTGAAACAAATGCAAATGAGTCAGTTATTCCCTTATCTGATTACAAGCGAATCAGGTTATAGAAGCTTTAACAATTCCAGAAAGTTTACTCATAGCACGGTTACCTTTATAGACCTCGGGGATAGCCTTCCGTCATGGAATTCCATTTTTACATCTAGTTTGACTTCTTGACTTGACAGGGGATTCTTTCCTGGTGGTAGCAAGTGGGAGGCTCCCCGGGTCTGTATGCTCAATGTCTCAATGCCTAAAAACACATGTAAAATTACGTATATCAAGTATTTCGGATATCTTTGAAAATTGCGATGGCAAAGTCTTGAATCCTATAACCTTATGATCAGAGAATAATTATTCTTTTTAATATACATCATGAACCGAATACCATCTAAGTTTAACTCTTGCAGTCAACAGCTCAATGTGCATGAGACAGTAATAACTTTAAGTCAAAATGAATAAAACAGGTCAACATAATATACTTATGAATCCATAAGGAGTAATGCAGCTGGCTGTATGGAAATGCAAGCTAGTTATTTCGTCGTCGGGGTACAATTTAGCTGGGACAATAATTTACAAAGCTTGGGACAACTATTGATACCAATAATTTGATTGTCTGTTGAGCTGCCAAAGACAAAATACACTTAAAGCGCAATATACCCAATTATTACTGATGTTGTTTTGGGGGAGAATAGTGCAATGAGATCAGTGGTATATTTTAATAAGTTATGCATAGTTTAATTCGAAAAAAAAAATCGAAAAAAGTCAATTACAATAAGTACCGAAAATCAAGAAAATAGATTAGAATGTTTTTAGCTGGGATCTCTACAACACTATGGGGTTAATAAGCAAGACAAATATTCGTAAAGTGCGACCCGCGACAAGTCTCAATTGATATAGAGTAAAGGTACATGTAGTACAGAATGCTAATTTCATTCTTTTTAGGAATACTTTCCTAACACTTAGGCTAGGGCAAAAGAGAAAAAAATGATAAAGGAACTATAGTTGATTCTACTTCAGTTGGCATGCAAAATGTAATGATTAATACATGCTATACATATAATTAATTAAACATTCACCTACATGTAGTTTTTAATTGCATGCTAAGATTAAATTTGAATTGGGTCTCAAATTTGGACATGCGCTTCAATATAATTAACCTTCTAATCTAGGAAGGGGTGGGGAACGATTCATTCATACATTTTATCGTAGTAAATTTGCTTGGGCAGGGTTCTGAGCAATATGCACTAATCATCTAGGCGACATAACAATCGAAACATATTTATATGATAGGTGCCTACAAGTGGCTCTCTCAAATAAAAAGATTGAGTGAGGGCAAACTCGTACTGATCATATTCACAATGCCGTGCATATCATATAATAATTCTTCCTCAAAGTGAAGCACGTAAAACGGCGACACCGATATGTACAAATAGTTTATATGATCCACAGTTAAAATGCGCGAACACAATGCGAAACAAACAAAAAAGTAGCAAAATGCGTGATGCAAAACAGAACATGAACTCGACTTCTTATCTCAGCTAATACCTTTCTTAGCCCCCTCATATAGGTCGACGGTATCTAAATGGCACGAAAATATGTATAACTGATGAGGAAAGATAAGTTATACTCAGATGAAATTCATCCAACTGAATTGTTTTATTGCTTGACAAAGTATATAAGAAAATTAATTCAGCTGCCATATCTCAAATAAAATAAACGAGGGCATGGTGCTGGCTTGAATTTCCTGTCCATACGCAGCGGATCAGGTCACAACAAAGCACACGGTGTTCATGGTGTGCTGCAATTGACGCGTGTGAGTAGGAAAAGAGAATGCTGCAGAAGTGGCTGAATTACGATGAAACTGATAGCGACTGCAAGATAAATGTTATATCGAAATGTCATCTCGTTGCTAATCTAGACCGCATTAGCTCAACACGTCATTTATGTTAAACCTATCAGGGTTCGACGCGAGTGAGTGGTCAGCATACCAGAAACTCGGAACTTCCATATACTTTTACCTATACCGAAATCCAAAAAAACATTTTCTAACTTAAATGGGCTGTATAAATTGGAATGTGCTTAGATATGCCCATTGGTTGTCATTCCGCACGTATCATATTTACTGCAGTTGTACGGACATTGAAAAGTTGATGGATATGCATTTTTACAGAGATTTGAAGTTTGAACTGGAATTCAGCTCCGGTTGATTAAAAAAAATATCCTAGCCCAGTTCGGTACATCTATATCTGATGAAGAATTTCACTACACATGTATATTTGGTCTATGCGAGCTAGAAGAGTTGTACACACCTGCTTCGGCATGGCTATCCCTCTCTCCTTTAGAATCCCCTGTCATGTTGTAGCCTCCTTTGTTTCTGAGTAACGTTTTGTTACTGCCCCGCCTCTTTACTGCGGAAATAGAGGATACGCCAGAATGTATACTGGCTTGACTGTTTCGAGCAGAACCTGGCGAGGAGGCAGACTGAAAATAAAAGAAATACAAGGCGCTATTAAAAAAGATATCATTCATTTACTCTTACACCAAGAAGGACCATGAAAAATACATCGGTCAATAATTAAGGATGTTTGACAACGCTTCATGAAGGATAGCGAATTGAATCTACACAATTATACACACTTTTAACACACACGAGGTATACTCTAGTATATAAATGATTAGTATATGGATCTATATAGTATAAATGATATGTCTGGTACAAGCGAGATTGGAGTTGTGTAGAGTCCATAATTATTGATAATGCCAAGATCATGCCAATTCGACTACCGGCAGTGTTCCCCTGCCACATGTCAAAATCAAATTTTCAAAACACAAATACATATATTTAGGTGTACCTCCGGAGGCGCAAATATGTCTCGGACATCCTTCTTGGGTTGTTGCTTTTGTTTTTTACGTATTGTAGCATTAAGTGTGTCCACGCGTTTTTTCACGGCCACAGCCTGTGCCTTTGTCAGGGAGGATGTGGTGCTCGATAGCTGGTCGTCGTTTATCTCCTTCCCATCTGTAATACACCATCGTAAAGATAAAGCATGCTCATCTCAAAGTCCTG
>JAXGGS010443262.1:14718-33720 GCA_035585475.1 Armandia brevis
TAAAGAATAGGCGCATCACCATAATAAGCCTAAGAAGTGGCTTATAATAATTGCCCTGGACCAGAGCGATATCCCATTGCTACTGTGGGCAGACACGAGTCAACACGGACAATCCGGAGTGTGTAAGACAAATCCACCCAGTAAAGGTCCTCAGCATGGGGAGAATGTTCGGCTGATAATAAAGTTGACATAAGGTGATATGATTAAACATCATATTTAATACGGTGTGCCAGATAAGGGTGGTAAACACTCTATAAATGATTATTGCTGGCTACTGGCAAAACAGCGCGAGTTTGTGATTACTTCTTATATGCTCAGGTCAGTATATCAAACTATCATAAATCATAAAACTACCGGTACACTTTGAACGCGTGCGTGTAGATTGTAAAGAATAGAGCATATAAATATGCTTGGTGAAATAGTGCCCGCATGAGAGCACGTGGCCACGAGTTGCGCTAATCAGGAGCGATATCGAAACCCGCAATGTTTTCATATGTATTTCCAATTTTTATTCCTTAAATTAATGTCTGCTTTTGAAAACCTTGAACGTGCACTTGGATATCAATTCAACAGACACGATAATAGGTCCATGTATTTAACGAGGATGGCTACGATCTTATAATAGCTCGGATCGTGTTGCACTGTCAAAATACATGACTAAAACATCATTTGTAATAATCACGACGGGATTCGAGTAAAGAAAATACAAGTACCCGGGTATATCAGAGTAAATAATCTGGCTTGGCATATTTCACTAACTTCTCTCATCTCGATCCAATTGTATTCCAGTCAATACGGGTAATCAAATTAATTTGCGGTGATACATACTATTCTGTTCAAAATGATGTCCGCTGATCTAGTCGTTCCAAATTATTCAACAATGCTAAACGCATTCATGCATTAGCAAGATTAATGCACGGTTAATGAGTAATCAAGCTGATGTAAGAAAACCTTGCTTGACATGCACACGTGTACATGTGCACATAGTTCGTATGCGTTTTACAGTCAAGTAAAAACTGTCGGTTTATAAATATCAGCACAGGCAGACCTGGACGACACCACGCTTATAAGTCCACATTCGAACATTATATAACAACAGAGGAGCGCAATAACATCGATTCTTACAATGTAGCAATTCACATTTATAACGGTATTTGGCTAGGGACATGTGCAAATAAACCGCGCCATAGAAAGTGATCATATTTAAGGACGCGTTCAACATCTACCACATCGAACCAAGGAAAATGATCTCCTATATTGAATATCTGACACAGCAATATCAGCTGAACTGACGGTATCGGTAGCTTCAGTGTGTCGCCGATAAAGCGAATTAAAGTATTTTTAATAGAGAAAAAACTCTGGATGTTTACAGGTCCTCGATCAAGCGCGGATCAAGCCCCATTCACAAGACCGGGGAATCTTAAGAGCACGAGTAGAACAAACTTTATACCGTGCCTTGTTTTATGGCGTGAGGTGTGTGTAATAAATTTACATATTTCATTATTGATTGATATGTCAGTCAATAAAGGGGCTCTAATAAACGCGCTAATACGGTGTCGGCAATCATCTCACCGACAAAAACCCAGCGAAAGTGTATTGTTAGTCTCCTTTAACAGCATGATAAATGTAATGTTGTATGGGGAAAAACGAACAAATACCAGGGGGGTGTATTGTATATATATACAGGGGGATGCGTTCCAATATGTGCAAAAAGGATCAAGTTGATACTGGCGTTACACAATAAACGCCAAGTGATGGTCTGCTAGGCAACTGAGTTACGCGAACAATCGTCAGATTAAAAGTGACCAGATATAAAGACTGTTAATCAACTCAGCGGGAACGATATGCGAGCAACAGGACTGCATGTCCTGCATCTAACATTTATTAATCTGCAAGAGAGTTTAGTTTAGAGAAAAGTTGTAGCATCTACCGGTACTCGTGCATGTGTCAGGAGGATGATTGTCTATAATAGCAGAGCTACTGAAACTAACTATTAACAAAATTTAAGAACATCTTACATTGTACAATCACGCGAATCCACCAGCAGAATGCCATTGAAGTTTAAACTACAGCTGACTTAATGACGAAGTCGCACAACATGCACAAAGGATAATTGTTGCAGGAGTGTTTGGTGGTGTCCTCTCCAATCCTACATCGAGTCAAATAAAGTCTAACTAACTCAAGTTGTAGACGAACTACCTTATTCTGCTGTTAATCAGGCACGTGCTAGTTATCAGGTGAGCCACGACATCGTGCTTACAGAGCACGATATTCTTCGCGACTCAAATTTATACTCTAACAACAAGGAAACGTAACGGTTTGAGGGGACAAACCTGCAATGTGACGTTAATTATTGCTCCATTATTAGTACCTGGTAAATGTTGGACAACTCCAATTACACGTGGTTTTGTATGGGCATCATCGATAAGTGATATCAAAGAATATGAAAAATGATCAGCACGCGATCGTTGCTGTCTATTGTTTCAGGAAAGGTTTCCTAGCGATTGCTGAGTAATACGATTAATATATCGGTGACTCATCGAGACACTATTCAGGAAATTACTCAATATGAACAGTAATCTTCGGGTGATTTATACCAATTGCCTTGACACCATCCTTTTCCGCGGTACTCCGAAATTAAAACAACGATTGCCGCTACGGTAAGCCATTTGGGCGTTCACGCAAATTAGACCGCACGTCCAATTTTCGCTCTCATCCTACCAAAATGTAGAATCTTGAAAATAGTAACTTTTAGCCCATATCTGTGGATTAATCCGTAGCTCGTTCAAATCCCTACATAGTTCGAATCAGCCGAACTGAAGATTATTTCTGGTGCGGCGCCTTTTGGGGGTAATTACGGTAAGCAATTGAGCGATTGAGCATTGGTAATAAGGAAATACCAATAACGGGAACACCGCGTGCAAACTGGGTCGCGCAAGAAAAGAAATGTGTCCGTTAGAGCGCTAACTCAGTCTGAACTAAAATTATCACTTACTTTTCCGATCAACAACTCCAGCTTAGTTAGGAAGGCAGGTGTGCGTTTGGAAACAAAGGCGTGCTAATGAACCCGCGTTTGAGCTATTTGACCAAATGAAACTGACAATAATTACTCGGGAACAATCATATACACCGATTAGCTGAAACCAAACCAAGAGAATGGACCGCTACTGGCAGTGATAACTTCGATAATTTGAAGATACAGCAAATCAAAACTGTTCGGATTGATGATTCTGATTAATCTCGGCAGCGATTGTTCGGCCATGCAAAATCAATACTAATCACTATCGATTGATAAAGCAGGCCTGACTTAGGGATAGCATCGTGCATTATGTACACCGGTCGTGCCCGCCCGCAGCAAGTCATCAAAGGACACTTGAATATTGGCATTCGCTGGCTGGGGCATAACAGTGAGGCATGCATTCTCGATTTCAATTTGCTTTTCAGGGATGGTTTAAAAAACAGGATGAAAGTTGTTTATCAGGGTTTCTCGTTTTTCACGCACAGCTCCGGGCCTTGCAAAAAGAAGGTATTCCACAGCCGGGGCGCACATTCACGTACAATGTACATACACTAGGTACAGAATAGGCATCCCCAGCAATATTGTTCTCCGGATAGTTCAGAAGCAGAACAGGATGCAACCACTATCTATGACAAAGTAATGACTTCTACAAATATGCATCACCAATGATACGGCATATCGTGATAGATGATCGAACGGTTGATCAGAACAGAGAGGCCCCGAAAGGGACACTTAACCGGAGCGTCGTACGAACGATCAGTCCACCTAAACATAGGTAATGGAAATGACAACAGGCATGCAATTTTAATGAACGTGGGGCTATGATGATGTGGGTGGTTGGCATATTACCAATCACATAATGATGATAAGCGTAAGCAAACGCTTTCTATTAAGCTACCTGTAAACCTTCCTCATGTCTACTTTGTAAATATTTCTTAGATTTCTATAGCCGCGTATTTTGAAATTGATACAACTTCAAGATGTCAAAATTCAGAAGGCCGTGTATAAATATTCCCCTCTGCCCAAACAATCTCTGGTACAGTGTGTGATACGGAGTGATGCGATCACATATCAGTCCACGCATGTACTTTTAATAATTGGAGAGGAACCCCATACATTCGATCTGCCTGAGTGTCTCTTTCATACGCTTAGGTACTAAACTGGAGGCCTATTCAGCTGATATTCGTGAGCGATGTTTACATAAAAACAAACTAACCTATGACGTGTATATAAAAAAACGAAGCTACAGGGAACTAACAACAATTATAAACGTCCCAAGGCAAAACCAAGACCGAGTGTTCAATCTAATTAATTGAAGACTAACGAGCTATGCCTACATGTGGTCTGCTGAATTCGTGATACCGGGGTGCAAAAATTGATCTTCCTGGTAGTGACAGCTTAATTTTAAGGATGATGTAGTTACCTGTGTATGTGTCAAGAGCAGACTCAATCAAGTCAATATTGTTTCTCATCACCTTGCCCACAAACTGTTTCTTATAAGTAAAGTCAGATACAGTGTTACTTATTGTATGTGACGGTATCACAGTTAAGTGCTCGCGTACAGTTAACTGATGGGCTTAAGCACACGTAGAGTATCGAAAACACACATGTTTGACGACTTATACGACGTACATAATGCTTTTAATGTAGTAGGTGTATAAACGTACATGTACATCAACACCGTGTGGGAGAGACTTTTGTGACAACACCTTGATACCATTTACCGTAGATTGACGACTGACAGCCATTACACAATATCAGGACGTTGTCACTAGGAAGTGAAATACTATAAACCTACCTCTTGAGATGAGTTTTCGACAGCGGTGATGAGTAAAGAAAATCTAATCTGTTAAAAGTAGCACCTGTGCTTGCACCTGATTGGGTTCGGATACCTTTAACGCATGCGTTCTCAAAAGGAAGTATTGGGTGTTGCCAAAAGTAAGTAGTGTACTACACAATGGTGTAGTAGTAACGTCGGGCAGTCGTGGTTATTTTTGCTGATAAGGAAATTATTGTGGTTGTGGTTTAGTGCGTAATGGATAAATATAGTAGGGCAATAGATTATGTTTGGCTACTGTTATGTGTATACTACGTTCAAAGGTCCCGGGGATTTCAATATCTCACTTTTTAAGGAGCCTCGTCATTTTTTACTTAATATTTTCTCACTCTTCATCACATACACGATATAGAAGCATAGATCTGTTAAATGAACTTTTTATTCATTGACAAATTAAATGTACACAAGCATTGTTACAAAGACATGTACCTGTACACTTGTTGTTGGAATTTAACACGGATATATACATAGATGAAATCAACCACTGGCCTATTAGTTACAAATAGGGTCTTAAATAGAAACATGCCAGTTTGTTGAAAGCCTGACAAAATGAACAATCGACGAGTCGAACGAGAGGTAGCAATAGTGACAAATGGGACAATGTGCTCCTCTTATAAATGTATGCATGATAATAAAGCACAATTTTAGATGACAAAATACCGTGCATGCACAAGCAGCCAAACAAGAAGCGCCCATAAGGAAAGCACCTCACAAGCAAACGTAAGAAGCTTACCAATTCACACTATAATAACCTTATGATCAATTTACAATTTGATACAGCAAAGCAAAGCTTGGCTTCGGTTGCTATCTATAACACTTTCCAAATAGAATAAGTGACGACAATACATCATATGACTTACAAATGCACGAAATTTTTGTTGCCTGTTCTATAAACTTTCGACCTGGTTCAATCTATTGCCCTAGAAAGTGGCTTCCCGTGAAAACTAATTTAATTAAGTACAAATCTCCATCAATCGATGATGCGGAAGTTCATATACATGCATACATGTATAAGGAAAATGTAATCTGCACGTCAGCTGAAAATTGTCTCGCGGATTAAGTTTCAGTGTCTCATTTACAACTACATAAACGTGTACATTTCGTATATGTCGATCAATAAAGATCATTGTCTCCTCATGAGTTTTCAATTCCAGGGATGATGTGATACGTGCGTATGTGTATCTGAGCTATAAACATCCTGCCTGCCATCCAAAGCATTAGGAGACGCAATTCGTGCACAATCGGTTAATCGTTATTGTTATACATAGTATACATATACACAATCGAAGTTGGTTCGAATTGCATATACATGCGCAGAACAATTATACAATCATGTAATAATTCACTTAGCAGTTATTTCAACATTAAGCGACGTTTACAAAAGACGTACAGTCGTCATGTATGCTGAGCTAAAATCTACAGAAGATGGTATACGTATTTACAATGTACAGGTGGACACAAACTTGAATATATACACAAAATAACATATATCGTTTGTTTGAACCGTGAGGTGGAAGTGCTCACTGATAACGATCAATGCAAAAAAAGCTTTAAAAGCGACGAATGTGAGAACTAAAATTAAATCTGTGGAATATACAGGAGATCCAATGTGAGGCTAAACTCTTAACCTCTGAAACTGTTAAATAATGAGTAGTGAGGTTAAATATATAAATTCTACGCAATGCCTCAATCACAATGAATTTTCAAACGATGAGTTACACCCATAAAATAAAATTACAAAAAGTAACGATATATGAATAGGTATTGACAGTTCAATTATCATCTTACCTACACCCTAAATGTTCATGCTGTGAATGTTCGATCAAATAAATTAATAAAGTATATCACATTGGATGGCTTATAAAATAATAAGTTAGAATTTCACATCATGTTGTATTCTTTTTACAAATACACGCTCGCTAAGCATTTTTCTCCTCTATCAGAGAATATTTACATAAAGGTCTACTCCAAGTTAAGTGAATTAAAACATTAATCCCAGATTCTCTCCATTGATATTTAAGGATTACAACTGCAGAGATATCATGGGATCAACAGAGAATAATTATCTTCAAGGGAATAGGAAAGTGTATCAATAATGACCAAAACTACAAAAGTAAGGCCAGATACTCGTGTGAATTAACATACTCTGTCACAGCACCACAAATATGCATAAGGAAACACCGTGAATTCTAATGCTTCCATCAAATACAATCGAACCTAGTTGTACATGTATATGGATCGCAACGCTTACTTAATTGGGTAGATTTCAGTGTGATCTCCCTAAATGACGATTTATTTAAGTACAACAAAGTCAAGGTCAGCACAATCTTCAATGCAAAGGAAGCACCAATAAATACTTTTAAAAACTAAGTGAGATTGAAGACAAGAGCTTTAGATGTCAGTGACTGAATCAATCTTTGAAAAGTATATCTAGTATCTGTTTCAAGTAACTAGAGGCGAGAACAAAGTTTGACAGATGGGCAAGTACAATATAGAAAATACCATTCTTTAAATGCAACTGGATGAAAGAAAATTTGTCATGGCGTTGGGGTACGAACATGGAAAAGTATAATTATCAAAATAAAGCTGGTATGGCTACACAGAAAGGAATATATCTTTACTCTCCAAACCATAAAACGCGGGGGTTATACTCGCGCAATTCTTTACAAATGCAATAAATATTTCAGCTTGTTTACCTATCTTACGTTCATGATGATGCTCTAATAATTTAACAGCTAACGATGTCTGTCAACTACGAGATATAGTGAACTCTGAAGTAATAAATGTGCCACACGAAGTGATATCACAATGGGCATCCATACTGTAGATTTAAAGCATCACGCGTATGGACACAAGGCAACCAGTAGTAGTATGTTTAGTACATCGGTTTCTTGGGGGCCTGCGCTGGTTTCTTCTGCCATAGGGTGTTAGGTATCGTCACGGCATCGATTGTCTGTGACAAGTGTTTTGTCGTGCTAATCATGGTGAAGCTTTTGGCACCTGAGTTATATCTGAAAAAAAACCACCAAAAAAACTTTATTTTCCACAATATAATAACTTAAGGTTATTCATGAGAATAAAAAGCCCCGATACGATACTAATTAATATACTTTAGGTGTGGTCGATCGCCAGACTTACTTGTAAAACTTCTCAAACATGTTAGGGAATATTTGTTTGGGACCCACACCCTGTATCTTCACCACCTCCTCGTTGTCAGGATTGTACGTGTAAATACCTCGATACTGTTGGCCAGCATTGCGGAATAAGATAAGGAAATGTTTCGCTTCCGCCCTTTCGATAATCTGAAAGCATGACACGACATTTGAATATTAAAGTTTGCACTATTTTTTGGGTAGCGTTTATGGAATAAAATGAGTAACATCTTTTTATCAAATCATAAACTTACATCTAGAACTTTATTTTTCACTTCCTCGTTGACCGTTCCTGCCAGACAACAGTGACTCACAGCATTCACCACTATGTGCTTATTAGATTTTTGGCTCGGCTTTACAAACAATTTTGGACCTAATAGATATGAAAAGAGCATAGGTTCACAACTTTAAATAAACAGAAATATTACCAGTATTAAAGAAACGACACATTTGATCAAGGAATCGATACAGTACCTGCATAATCTTGTTCTCCAGCCCGATGAGGCCCGTTGCCATTGCCGTCCGTTTCACCACCGAGACCCTTTAAGCGATCTGAAATATAATGTCCTCTCATAGTGCGGTCTGAAATTATAACGTTGTCACATGAAGTAATGAAACTATACAAACTGTCCTCCCAACTCTCTCAGGGCCTACACGTCTGTATGGTTGGACTTAATCAATACTAGCACTAATTACGTAAACGTAAAATATAATAAAAGAAAGTGGCGTTGCATACATTTGTTTGCACTACACGGCCATTTACTAACTGGTGAAAGGCAATCACTATTATTTAGTGACACAAATAATATTCAACTGAACTACTGTAGATGTCCTCTATAAGGCGGTCAAGCCTAAAAGACGTCTTATAGCGATATAATGTATTCCATATGGACCCGCGTTATAGAGAACGAATGAAACTAAAATCAGGGCACACGCTAGACCCGCCTTATAGAGGACATCTACAGTATAAAAACACTACAAGTTAAAACTAGAATAGCATGCATAATCCAACAAAAATGATGCATACGGATTTATATATTCTTACATTAAAAACTCAATTTCGTGAATTTAAGCCACCAATGCAGCAAACTCATTTTAATTCGAGACAATCTTAATTCAATAACGATAATTTACAATAAACGATACAACGGGAAATTAGGAGGACGATTTTCGTCATCGCACAACTCAATTCTGTTAGAACAGAAGTCAAGCAAATGATAACGTTTAAGCAATCGAAGCGTGACGTTATCCTACCTGCATTTTTTCCCCGTTGCTACATCGAGACCCGGTCTGATAAAATTACATGTAATACTACTGGCGCATATTAGGAATACCACTTACCTGGTGTGGGAGGACGTCTGTGAGTAAGACCACCATATGCCAGCTGGAAGCTGCTGTCAACTTTGTCTCCTCCCCCACCACCACTCGGTAGCGACATTAAGTGACCAGTACCTGTGAAAAACAAAACAAAAATTAGTTCAACATATCTATAAAAAAAGATCAGACTATTTGATTATAGTGTCAGAGTTAAGAAAATCGATTGTTCTGTGTTTGTTCAATATTGCTGAAATGTGACAGGCTGGCGTAACCATTTCGTATATTCATCATAGCAGTTTCTTATTACTATCTGACAAAAACAAGCTCTCTATACCGGTGCTTGACTAAGTAGCAAAACTGCAGGCTTATATGGTACTTTGTACTTTCTTATAAAGCAATAATTAAGACATGTAAGCGGTAAAATATTTACAAAACCATACCAAATATCATTCCTTTAGGTCAGAATGGTTGGGATAACATTACATGCGACTGTTAGACTTTTAATAAGGTGGTGAATTTTGATGGATTAGTAACAGGGCAATCATACACTAATGATGCGGTTTATGTTCTGCATATCATGTATTACACATGCAGCTAGGAACTGACCTGTCGAGTTGAACGCTGAACAAAATTAAGAATGCTTCTATACAGCTACAGGGTTATTGAAAGCACTGGGGATGAATTTGACCTAGTCCTAATTTAAATACCGGTAAGTGTTTATGACAGTATCTATTACAAGTTATCTGCCTACTATCGTGTACAGTGTAGGTATATCTAGCGCATTGGCTATGGTCTGAATACGTTAACTGATATTTCGATGGGTATGGTTAAAGTGGAGTTCATTTGTACAGCTTGGTGAAAGCCATAAATGTGGCGAGTACACAGCACCGATGACAACGTTTAAAAGCTTCAAAACTAAAAAGCAGGTGGACATACTATGTCGTTTCTTCCTTGGATCTAAGAAACCTGATGTGCAAAAAGGAAAATTGACGTAAAATAAACAGCCGAGATTCAAATGAAGTTGTGCTAAATACATATGCATAATGCAGATATCAAAACTGTGTGAATGCAGTAAAAGGTTGTATCAAACGTCGTGTAGATGTACCCTATAACACATGATAATACTCCGATCAAGGGTGTGTTTTCTAAACTCAAATGAACCATGATGCAAAATCAAGGACAATGCTATGCTATACTAGAGTCTGAACATCAATTCTAGACATACAATGACGAGCACATTCTAAACACACAGAATTATAATAGGTGTCATTGAGTTCGACAAACCAAAGATATGCCATCACAATAACATTACATACCATCAGAATTTTCTGTAAATTAATTATGACAACATATATTGTATTAGTTAACATGCAATTGAGATATAAAGCACCCACTTTTTTAATTATAAAAATTTGAAGTTTAGTTAAAAATACATCAAATATAAATATCTAAATATTTGTGTATTTGAAACTCAAAATTGAGCATCTATAGATCAAGTGATCATCGTGGTTAAATATCAAAAGTAGTATGTTGCACTTGATGAAGTAGTACATGTACTCACTTCTGGTAAGTTCCGGAGCAGGACTTCTTCCCCTTGTATGTATTTCCTCCTGTGAGCTGTGTGAGTGTGAACTGTGTGACTGTCCATCATCCTGCAGAGAAGAGATAGAATGCGATTTGTACCAATCAACGTATATTGATGGCGATACCTGTAGAATATTTCAAATAGCGTTACGTTCTCACATGGATTGCCATAGTTCCTGGAGGCTGGCTCTTGGGCCGAGCAGCTTTAGCTTTCAAGCGTCGCTTGACGGGAGCCATTCCAGCTTTCGACATCTCCTCTTCGGCCGCCCTGTCTGCCTTTCTCTGCTGGTATGACTGGAAGATCTGATCTCTTCTGGCTTTATCTTCTGCTTTCTTGGCATCTGCCGTCTCTTCTTTCATTCTGACAAATTAATCGAACGACCAAACAATTAAAACGAGTACATGCGTGGCCATGACCGTCACGGTCAAGTAAATAGTGATAATATAAAACCCCGACAATTATCAGACAATTACCTCTGTTCTTCTCTCTTTTTGGCTCGCTCAGCTTCCAGTTTTGTTTTCTTCCTTTCCGATTCTTCTCTTCTCTTCATTTGTATCTGCATCAGTCTCTGCTTCTTCTTCTCTATCTCCGCCTGTTCACTCTGTAATTGATCAATCTGTATGAAAGAAGAGACGAAACAGATGCAACATAAAAGCCACTAAAATCATGCCAAGCAAACGTAAGCCAATGGTACTCAACACGTCGGTGAAAACTAAAGCCCCAGTGAATGCTAAATCACTTTGCACCTTAACCCACTGTAAAGTAATCAAAGTGTATAAAAGATAAACATGAAAACAAGAATGTTAAGATGAATACACTACGTGAAACAAATCTTGCACATCTACTAACCAATGCGAAGATTAAGTCTACTAATCATACTTATTCTAAACAGTGTAAGGACATTTAGACTGGAAAGAAGTCAACCATGATTCACTACAGCGCTATACGTTCAATAACAGCAGACGATGATAACATTTAACTGAATACTCAAATCATATACATGTATCGCTAACTGAAATACTCATACACAAGATCCAATATTTTCTTATTCAAAGTGATAGCATTATATAAGTATGAAGGTCAATTGCACATAAATTGAATCAAGAAAGGCTGTCTACATGTATGACATACCACAGGGGCCTTTTGTTCATCTTGTCCGATAACGAAGCCGACTCCCGGGGCTACTTCCTGCGGTGGCTCGACCGGTTGAGGTGGTGGAGCAGGCGCGGGAGCAGCAACCGGGGGTTTAGCTCTCTCACCGGACCCCGGCGTGCCTTTCCCCTGCGGTGTCTTTCTCTCGGACGCCGGCTTTAACTTAGGCTTCTGTCTCCGCGGGGGGTCGTCGTCAAACTGCACGAAGAACCCCTCGTTGGATTGGTTCATCGGGTCGTCGTCTTGCGGTTCTTCGGCGTAGTCGTATGGCAGTTGGTCGGCGGCTGGCGGGCGGTCCCAGCTCTTCTCTCTCTCCGGCTCCGGGGCTGGAGGGGACTTCACGAGGGGGCTGGTGACGGAGCCTGGCCGCTGGGACTGGCTCTGCGGGGTCCCTGGTGATGGCGATGCGCGAGACTGGGGCGTTGAGTGCGCAGGCGCCGGGGGATGGGATGCAGGGGGCGAGCTGAAGCTGCTGCTCATCGCCGGCGGAGGTTGAACGGTTCTCTCGGGCGAGGTGACAGCGACTGGCGATTGTACGGGGAGGCCCTGATGGGAGGACACAGTTTGTGTGTGTGCCTGGGGCAGCATCAGAGACTGCGGTGGCATGACTGACACCGGCGGCACGCCAGGCATGGGCTGCTGCCACTGGCCTTGCGGATACATGGGGTAACCATGCATGGGGTGTCCAGGAGGATACATCTGCGCCTGGGGGTACATGCTGGGGGAGGCCTGGAAGGGGCCCTGTGGGGGCATACCCGGGTACTGCTGAGGGTACATACCAGTCGGGTACTGAGGGTACTGGCCGGGCGCCATGTGCGGGTACCCGGGGTAAGGCTGGTTAGGGTACATGGCTGGCTGTCCCGGGGACTGGTACATGGGCTGGGAAGCTGGCGGCGCCGTGTGTGGCGCACTCTGTACTGGGGCAGCAGGAGGAGGTGGTGCGGGGTCCATGTGAGCCACGTCCGCCGGCTCGGGCTCTGGAGATGACCTAGCGCGCTCTGGCTCCGAGTCGGACTGTCGCTCGCTCTCCACGTCCGGCTCGCCGGCACCCCGCGGGAACAGATAAAACTGGTCGTTACTCTCCGATGGTTTACTCTTCTCGGGTAAACCACGGGTCGGGGGTAGATGGGGTTCCTGTACTATACTCTTTATTTGGTCGTGCTGTAGTGATAGCCTCATGATCTCTCCTAAAACATTTAAGTACCGATATATTATAATCAGGTTTACGGAAAGCAAAACTATTAAGACAGATATTGAATGAGAGGAGAGCGCACAATTAACTCAAAGAAGAAAAACGAATATTAATTTAGACAGTGAAAACTTAACGCAACTCAGATCAAATGGGCAAAATCGATATAGAGACTATAAGGATCGATAAATCAATCCGCCGGTGGGCATTTGTTGTTTTGATTATGATTAATATCATCAAGAAACAACTACTTTTCCTGGCTTCGCTCAGTCAAGCTTATTATCAACAAATTGAACTCCTAGTTGTAAACAATAATAGTAATACTGACCTTGTAACTCAGTCAAAGAACCATTTAGCCTATCCAGGGAAGACCCATACTCCTCCACTGGGGGAACTTCCACTGGAGGGCGCTTTAAGGGCGAACCCTGGATCTGCTGGAATGGTTGTTCAACAGCCAGTGATGGCGGCTCCGCTGTCTTAACGCGGGATGTATCAGCTTCATCTCCCTCCTCGGCAGGACCGTCCGGGAACCAGCGCCGGCGCACCGAATCGATCTTATTCTGTATGTGCGCTCGTGAGAACTCCTGCTGTTGTGGTTCTTGTTGTTGGTGGTGCGGTTGTTGCGGTTGCGGCTGCTGGTGCTGGTGGGGGACAGGCGATGGTGAGGAGCTGGAAGCCCGTTGTCCTGCACGAGATTGAGGAGATTCGCTGCGCAGTCGCTCCTGTAGTCGCTCGGTCGAGCTGCCCATGGTGGATTTCGGCGGCGTCTGCTCGTGATGGCTGGGGGCGGCCTTGGCGGGCTCAGCTTTCCGCGGCTCGGCCCTCTTCGTGCCCGCCGACTGACTACGGGAGTGCTTGCTCTGACTAGTTCCCTCGGCGCTGCGCGAGAGCAGCTCCTGATTGGCGGAACGCGACATTACATCTTCGGAACCGCGTCGCGGAGAAACCTTACTCACTGGCTGCGGTACAGTTTTTGTTTCCTCGGCAGATCGAACCATCATCTTGGGTTCCTCTGGAGGTTTGCTATCACTAGGCGACGACTCGGTGCTCTTTCCTTTCGATATAACTTGTATAAAAGCTTGTTTTCCCACTCGCTGTCTCTGCTTATTCCATTGCATTTCCATACGCTTCTTATCGGTCTCGATCTGTTTCCGTCTTTCCTCTAAACGCATTCTAATGTTCACTAATTCACTCGTGTTAAGCTGCGCGTTATCGTCATTATTGGCATTTGATTCCTGTGAATTTGTTGTCTTTTTAGCAGTTTCCGTCCAACTCGTCTGATTAGGTAGCGCTGCGAATGTGGTCTTTTTAACACCTCGAACTTTTGACTTTTGGAACTGATCCTTGAGCGAGCCGGTTGCCGCCGGCTTGCTCTCGACATCGCTTTCGCCGTACAAAGACCCCGCGACATCTCCGTTCTCCTTCTTCAGCTGGGCGAAGCTGGTTTTCGGGCTCGGCTTCTCGGCGAACTTTTGCCCGGGTCGGGCCCGCTTGGTGACGTTTAGCGACGCTGGTCGCTGTGCCTCGGTTGTCGCTGCACCAGCGCCGGGCGGGCTTCGGCTTGCCGGAGCGCCAACCTTGTGCTCGCGGTCCTTGTGGTCGGCGTTGATTTTACGCAGCTCAGGGTCTGAGCCTTCACTAGAGCTGCGGTCTGATCGCTCGCCGCGGAGGTACGAGCCTGGGTGCTGGCGGTTAAAGCGGTAATCGTCGACGACCGGTATCCCGGCCGCTTCCGCCTCCTCTGGTGTTTTTGGATGCTTCGGGTGACTGTGCACGGTAAAGCTTTGTGAAAGCGGATTATTCCTGAAGCAAATATGTTTATGTTGTATTATAGCTGAATGTACTGAGCGCATTATTTACTTAAATAATACAAATCCATTTTTAACCTATTGAGAAACAAAATTGGTCATACAACTATGTCAACGTTATTTATTAATCAAAATTTTGTACCTGTCGAATGTAGATCCTGCGCGTGATGAAGGTAGTGTATCTCTGCTCTGACTAGTTCCTGTCGGGTTGGGTTCGGGTGCGGCGTGTTGGGCGTTAGCGTTTCTCAGGCGTTTAGGGGACTCGTTCATCGTCCCCGGGAGCGGGACACTTTCTACAGAAGGTGTCTGGTACTCCTCGCTCGGGGTACTGTCACTGTCGCTGTCAACAAGGGGCACCTGCAATTAATGTATATGTCGTTAATAACTATATATATGTAACGATCGTGACTAATCATGCGTGTATTGAGTAACTTTTGCACAGCATTTAATCTTAACGGGTTAGAGTAAAAATGGTTTCACTTGTTCTTGTTCAGACAAACATTCATGACGGGTGAGTTAAAAAAAAAATCGTTATTATTTCTGAATCACTGGCGCTTCACACTGGGTTCTAAATACATGTAAAGTTATTTGCATTTTGCTCACAGTTTCTATCATAAGGCGATATAAATACGGTCAGTCATGTAGCGATTCACGTTGCACTATAATTCGCGTAGATTAAAAGATAGAGGTCAAGAGTATAAAACCGACGTCATTCATACATTGAACTCATAAAGTGGGAGGAGTTTTAAAATGCACACCGGCATGTGCTGCCCTCACCACTGACACGGTGGATAAAGGAACTATGAAAGACATCGGTGACACGTGCGAGTGAGTTAATCATGATCTGAAGGCGACTGAAAGTCTCCGCTCATTCACATAGAACGATGAAAACAATTAAAGGGCCGGCAGCCCATTTCAAGGACTAATCAATCGTCTTGAAATAGATTATACGTGGGATATTCTAATAACCACCTCTATATAGTCTGCTTTGTCAAGTTTTCTAAAAATACGTTAAGTCAAACTCTCACATAAAATCATAGTGATAATCGTACTATAATTTTCAAACAGTGTTAAAGAATGCCTGTGGAGGGATGGTAGAGGGAACAGAACTGTAAAACAATCGAATTCCAATGCTTTAGATATCAAAGTCATGACCAAACGCTTTAAAAAGGGCAATACGTTTATATAGTTAGCTTGACAGCTTGTAAAGTATGTCTATGCATATAACATTGATACGGTTGGAAATAGGGGCAAACGAATGTGTCTTTTTGCAGATTTAGGCATTCGAATGTGAGCGCAATCATTCAACGAAAGTGGGAGGGGTTTCAACTTGTCCACTAGATGATGGTGACACCACCACCGACACGGCCGATGGAGGAACTATATTGTCGGCAAAGCACATGTGTGAAACAATAGATGTGTGTTGTGAGTCAATCAAAACCGACACGTTTCAGACAGTCTAGTGTCTCATTCAACATTGAAATTAAAGGGGTCTTTTCAACCGCCGTTTCAGATCCACATCAATTATCCAGAAAAGCTTATTGACTGGACCTATTAAGGTATGCCAGTATCAAAACATATCCACCCACATAACATGTCGACAATTTTCAATTAACACAAAAACCTATTTTATCCTATGTTGCTAGTATTCCTTCTTGGAGGATACATAATTTTATAATACGACCCATGTTAAACATGTTGTCATACGGCTACACATTTGAATACCGGAAGACTATTAAAAGCATCTAGGCTTGTACAAGTAATACCTGATACCCTACTTGAATGCTCAACATTTTTAAGACCCTGCTGATTACTGAAAATCTGGTCAATATCTGGTTAATATGAACGGTCAAATCATATTGATGTACATGTAGCTTTAAACGATGCGTGAAGCCGACGTCAATCATTCCATAAAAGTGGGAGGAGTTTCAATTTGTCCACTAGATGATGCTGACCTCACCACCGACACGGCCGGCATTGGAACTAAATCTTATTCCCACTCGATGCCCAGAGTAGATCTACAACTGAGTAGATCTTGATATCTTAAGAAAATTGAAGTAGCCTTCCAAGAAAACAAACCCTCAAAAGGGCTAACCATCCCTAAACCAGGCGTATCGATAAAAAACGTAAAATTAAAAGAATCGCACACATTTAAAAAAAAGTCGAGCACATTGAACGGTCAACCATGATATAAAAATAAATGGTTATTACCTGTCTCATAGGCTGTTTGATAGGAAGAGTTTTAGGTGGACGGGTTGGAGTTGATGGACTCTTTTTATCTAGTTTCTCTCCACTTTCCACTTCTTTGGTATGTACGCTAGATTTCTCTTTTGAGGGTTTCAGCTGCGCAGGCATCAGTGGTTCTACCTCCTCTCCTCCTCGCCGTGTGCTGGCAGCAGTGGTTGCTCTGCTGTGAGAGATTAAGCAATGAGTAATTCAATTATTCAACACCAGAACTCACATGGACTATTTTATGCGATTTTCAAGAATGCCACAAATAGATCTAAGCGTATATGGAGATTTCAGATTGACAGATTTGGGCAATGTTCACTTAAACAAAGGGGCGCGACCAATTTTTAAGGCTTTCTGATGCGCCTTTTTGCTCAGAAGGTTAACATTTGTTTACAGTTAAGATGCGATTTATTTTAGGAGGCAGCTCATTTTAGGCTGATCTCAGAATCAGAATTCAGAATGCTGAACGATTGTCTAACCTGGAGTTAGAACCCACACTTTCCAGGTCCATGTCGGTAGCATGTTGTGGAGTTCTGGGGTTACGTACGGGCGCTCCCAGCGTTCCTCTCCCGTGAGCTGAACCCCCTGTAGGGGGCCTCCCTTGGGCTGAACCTCCTCTGTTCTGCGCCGGGCCACCGACGTGACTCTTCGGCCTCTGTACCGGGCCGACAGGAGTTTTCCGCGGCGAGTCCTCGTAGTCGCTGACATCGATGCTGGTCGACGCTCCCATGTCGATGCTCATAGAGCTGTCGATGGACACGTTGTTGAGAAGGTCGCTCTGATGACTGTCTCGCGTCACGTTCGTCAGCTGTGATGTGCGCGATGACGAGGCCATAGCCCTCTGTGGCTCTCCAACCCTGGCGAAATATAAATGCCAACAATTACAACTCAATTTTCCGGGCTTTAGATCAGGATATTCATAGTAAAATGTGATGGGGCTACTACTTACCCTCGTCTAGCACCTGGTAATCCTGGTTCTCCCTCGCTGGCGTCCTCCCAGGCTCGCTGCGATTGTCTTACTGCATCATCATCGTCCACTGGTGTAATAAGACCGAGTGAATTACAACGACGTAAACCTGGGGTGTGAGTGAGAAGACATGCCTTAACCTCCATGCAAACATGCACCATTCCCTTGCGTAACATTAAATCACATGTACATCAAACATCTTTACATTTATCTGTGATTTATAATCATGCAGGCCGATTACCATAGCAAAATTATTCGATGTAGGCTATTAGATGCAGCTGAGCTTAAGAATGTACAATGCGATATACGTCAAACTGTACACAGTTTTTGGTTAGGAATGTATCAATAAATGTACATCAAATATTCTAGCACTTGGCAATTTTCTCGAGCAAATGGCTCTCTTTGGTATATTCTAAGTGAGTGTATGCCACCAATTTTATTCTGTTATTTACGAAACACTTCCAAACGCATGAGTTAGCTTGGTTATTTAAAGAAAACTCAAATGCTTTAACTCAAACGGTTCGAAACTCAAACACCAGTTTGACCTAGATGAAACACTCCGAAAAGAGCAGTTTATAATTTGCACATAACTACACAAAGAAAGGGTCGAACAGTAAGAGAAATTAAAGATCAAGGATAAAGAGATATAATTATGTTGATATCATGTTGTTCAGGGCATAGCTGGAGATGAGCGGATAGAGATCACGCGATCACTTACGAGCTGCACGGCGGAAAACTGCAAGG
>JAXGGS010443263.1:0-11868 GCA_035585475.1 Armandia brevis
CATATTACACTATAACACATGGGGCACCTGTCACATATTACACTATAACACATGGGGCACCAGTCACATATTACACTATAACACTTGGGGCACCAGTCACATATTACACTATAACACATGGGGCACCAGTCACTTATTACACTATAACACAGGGGGCACCAGTCATATATTACACTATAACACCGGGGCACCAGTCACATATCCCACTATAAGACCAGAATCAGGCAGCTACCCACCCAGTAGTAATAGTAGTAGCACTGTTTATCACAACCACGTGCGGTTTATAATTACTACTCACGATAGAGATGAAGACAGGAACCGGAACAAGAACTGCGCGCTGGATTACAAGGAAGGCTGCTCGTATAATGACTTAATGGTGACTATTTGTCCTATTGTATCGTGTCATGAATTTCATATTAAAAACTTTCATATAACAATGTATTTAAAATTGCTTGTCACTATACCCATTATTAAAGATGTTTGATTTTAAATTCAGATTTTTGGTATAGGCTATTACGTTTATATGTCTGCTTGAATACGACCATTGTTATAAACTCTGACTTAAATAGAAACAAGAAGAACGGCTTCATAACCATTGTAATCACAGAGTGTGAAATAAATAAAGGCACATACAGATCAAATAAATATGATATAGACCTATTTTATTTTTATCACACTTACAAGACAAACACAGAACTTTTAATAAACCAGATAATCTACCAGATATTATGTCAGGTATTTTTATAATTATGAAATCACAGCAGCTGCTACAGTTTTACCTGCAGCGATTCTACAATTATATCAGTTATCTGATCACTGCGACAATACCTCGATCATGTCGAAGTTCCGATAGATTAATAAGTTTCTCGCCCAGAATACTTCAGAAAGTTGTGCACCAGGTTCAGGAGGTTTTGACCCATGAATTTTACTTCATAATTTCTCTCAGCTTGTTCATTTTTTACTGAATGACAGATGTATTATTTCAAGGAAATAAACATAACTAACTAACATGTAAGTATAAGTTAAAATATTGTAAATGTGATGACGCTTACTGGGATGGTGCATAATCGATAAATAAATTTGAAACAACGATTGAGAATGTTTGATTTATTCAAATGACGTCAATAGTGGTCTACAAATTATATTGGAACAACCGCACAACAGATGGTCAGCTCTTGTATGCTGTAGCAGTTTTACTATTTAACTTCACAGTGAATACTTTTAATATACAGGTCAGGTTGGATTTTCAATATCATTTGCAATTCAATTATTGTTTAGTAATTGTGTTTTACATTCAGTAAAACATTCAGTAAAAAGCTATAAGCCGAGTACAATATGATAAAAATGACGAGACCCAAGTAGGCCTCGATCATAAAGAGCGAGCAAAAGTTAGATTTATATTATACTCTAAAAGGTGTTCGCCACAATAGCAAGCTAAGGATGAAGCAAGGGTTCAATACTGCATGAAAAAAACAAAAGATGTGTTAATAATTTCATACTACTGCTTAAGCATTATAGGTAATACATTTACCATACATATGGAGAAAAATATTTTAAACTTATGACACAGAAATAAAACCAATGCCAGTAATTGATTATAAGGTATTCAAAACTGTATAATAGAGATAGAGACTATATAACGACGTGCTTCCAAATAAACAAATCACAATTTAGATTATTTACAAACTTGTACAAAACGAAAGCAAGATAATATCATTAACGTGACAGCAGACAGCGGATTGGTCAGAAGACTAGTCACATGTTAAACCTTCCTGATGTAGTGACTCGGGATTGTGAAAGTTTCCTCCACTGCTGGGTGCTGAATCTTGTGTGTGTCTACTCCCTCCTCTACAATCTCACAGACATCTCCGGGATTCAGGGCAATCTTTTCTCCACTCCTCAGTTTGTGAACATAGTAAAACTCGATTACTCCCCTGTTCAGTGCGGCTTAAAACAAAATTAAAAAATAAAGCGCGACAGATATAAATAATTCAGAAGGATAATGTAAGAGTATAACATTCTAAAATTATACTAAATCGTGTGTAATCATATTGGGTTCTGAACACAGAATTACCTGACTGGCTTCTTGCTTCGTCAGCCATTGACAAACTCCCTACGCCTATTGTAACAGATTCTTTTGTAGTTTCCAATTTGACCAACAATCCGACCAGAATCGCCACCCCTCTCCTCGCTGTGAACCACTCCAGCTTCTCGTTGGGGAAGAGTGCGTCTATCGTCTCCCTCTCTCCGATAGTTTGTGGGCCAACGCCATAAGTTTTAGGTTCAATGCGAACTTGGAACGCGACCCTGATGAAATGTTGCTGGGCGGTTAAAGGATCTCTCCACCTGAAACAAAGTTAGGTACATTTATATTTCTGTCATTGTGGTCTTAATTAAACCAATCCACAACAGTTGTCAATCTGGCCACCTGTGTATGGGAGCATAGCAGTCATGGCCCGCATATTTTATAGAAGGAGAGAAGTAGAACTGATTGACGTCATGTCCCTCTGGTGGCAGCATGTCCTCGTTGCTGGGATCCCAGTGGTTTTTAGGAATCTCTAATTTGTCACCTCCTGGTGTGACGTCACCTGATAAACAACAAACACATTAAAAAAACAAATCTCATTAAAATGAGAATGTGACGCATTATATCAGCACCAACCAGGGAGCAGAAAGTCTCCAGTATCCAGAATTTTCTCCATGCATTCAACTCTTGTACCATGAAAAGCCACGTGCCATTTCTCAAATGCTCCTTTGGCTTTAGCTTGGGGTTTAGTCCTTGATGTGAATATGTCCATATTAAACCAAGACATACATATCCAGAATAAACATAAATCTTGCACTACAAATACTTACGCCAGGCCAAACTTGCACCATCCTATAGGAAGACCATATTCTGTTGGAGGGTCCCCTCTCAGATACACAAGCTCGTCCCGTCTCTTTCTGTGGCAAATCTCACAGAAACAAACATCAAACTCAGGATTGAAATAATCAGCTGAAAACATTGGATTAAAATAATCTCCATAGGAAGGAAACTAACTGTTTTTATTCAAGACGTGAGTTCTAACTACAAACCGGACAGATTCTGATGTTTGATGAAACGGCGGCACACTTCAAACACATGGTCCATTCCTCGCTGACGATACAGCATGACCGCTGTAAAATTTATAACGGAATGTAATATATCATTAAGTAATCTAACATTTACGCCTAACCGATGGCTGTAATAACGTACGTTTCACTGTCAGTCCTGCAGTGGATGAAAAAGTCGCCAGGTTGTTTGATGCAGTGAGAGTCACAGATCCCTGATCCTTCTGCTCACATTTCTGTATGACAAGAGTAGCTCGTGATCCTATCTGTTTGAGGCGATACTTCCCGCTGGCCTGTACCACAGTATCTCTATGGTTCCAAGTAACAGCTGGGTATGGATTTCCTGCAATCGTTGATTCAAACTTGGCGTTTTTCTTCTCATCGACGCTGACGCTTTTCAATGGAGTCATCTTGGGCGCGATCTTCTTTTCTAAAATGGATTTTATTCAAAACAATTTATGACGAGACTGTAATGCCACATAGTCGTGATTTATCTCGTAATAAATAGGTGTGTATACTTGTTACTCGGACGGCCATGTTTTCTCGTTTCCTCCCAGCTTTGTTCACTGCCATAACAGACACGTGATAAACATAACCCGGAAAGGCCTGATTTCTCAGTGTTAATGAATAGTTTGTTTCACGTTTGTTGATAATAGTGTTAATGTCCGGCGCTAGTCTGAGTCCATCTAGAAACCATTCCACGTCTGGTTCTGGTTCTCCCTGGACATCAACACTCAGGTTTATATCTTCTCCCTCTGTCACTGTCACATCCTTCAGGGGGGTCAGGGTCGGGGGTCGAGCGGTGGCTAAAACATATAATTAACATACATTCTATGCTAGTTATTATTAAATGGCAATGTTAAGTTAGATACAATTTCATGGTTCTGTTTATTAGTAGGGTCATATTCTGATTGCTGTTATTATTGTAGTTTACCTGTGATCGTAAGAGTCGAATTGTTCTCATTCGATCCAACTTTGTTGGTTGCTATTACCGAAATCTTCCATGAATCATTTACTGATAATTTGTTGATGCTGAGTTTGTGTTTGTTTCCCTCTGACTCTATCCTGTATTTATCACTGGTCTGTACCACAACTCCGCCATGTTTCCATACAACATCTGGTGCTGGGTTTCCTGTAATCGCCGTCTCAAACTCAGCTACCTCCCCCTCCTGGGCTCGGATATTTGCCAATGATGTGACAATAGGGATTTTCGGTGGCTCTAGTAAATTGAATATTTAAAGATCATTTGATTGCGCCAATAATAGCGATTTGAATTGTATGTTCTACTAAACTGTACATGAATAAAAATACATCATCATCAGCAATTAATTAACCGTGTTGATAAACCTATACATCTTTTAAGACCAGACCAAGAACGAGCGCTCCTCGTGGTATTAGTTAACGGGGTGCTATCACTAAGATATAACCTCTGGAGCAGACACCCCTAGATCTCTGAACTGGGATTGAGATTGACCAACTTTAGCCTCTCAGAGCAGATCATTTATATTAACACATACATAAATAAAAAGTATCAATTTAATGAACATTTTAAACATTCGCCTTATCACATTTCCACATTAATAGGTTAATCTTAGATCATATTGCTTAGATAAAACAGGCCCATTCAGCCAGCTAACAACTTAAGTAATACAATAAATATCTAAGATTAACTATTACATGTTGTGATATCTAGGATAATTGGGAAGTGGAGGTTGGGCGAAAAAATGTTTAAAGTTAAATTCCATATAAAAAAACTTGAAATATACCAGAATGTGTACTCGTAAGCCTCGGCTACAGCTTGTTAAGACGAGACACTTGTTTACATTTACGTACATGCTGTACCATTTACGTACGTGACGTTACATTTATGTACACTGTGATTAAGGGGTGCGGCTTACTATCGAGTGTGCTTATTATTGCGGGATTACGGTATTTATCTCTTGACCATTACTGTGTCAAATGCCCGGAATCTGATCAATCGTTTCCAGTAATTAGATACCCAACCAACACTAATTAAAACCCAGCTTGGCGCAATTCCTGTTTTTTCGGCGATGAAAAGTCTTGCTTAGTATTGTTTACTTTCAGGACCTTCTTCAAAACTTGGTTTACTTCTAAAATGCCAAATATCCTCCAGAATAATTTCATCATCCAATGTCAACATTTAGGCCGGGATGTAAACATCATAGTTAATAAATCTCAGAAATATATTTTTTATTTGGGCTGAAAAGCTGAAACGATTTGGGGCCGTCTGACATGTGGATAATATTGTATTTCATCACGTGAGGCTGGCGGGTGAATTGTGTTTAATAATTTAATCGATATAGTATCGGAAATAATCACGTTGTTTCTCAGTTTTCCAGATCTATTAATGGTGGGTTCAGACGATTATCTGTTCGACTAAAGAAAGTTGTGGACAAACAAAAAAGTTCCCAACACAAATTTATAAAACATATTGTACTTACCCTCAGAAACTGTTCCCTGTCTTGCCATAACTGTAGCTTTGGCGGACGCTGTGACCTCTGATAAATCAGACCTTTTGTATTTTGAAGGATTTTTCTTGTAATCCTGAAGCAGCTCTGTAACCTCTGTGTGACTTTTCTTCTCAGCTAACTTTAGAGGAGACATCTTGTGGTTCCAGTCGACTTTATCTATATATTTCAGTAACAGAGACACCAGAGATGTGTGGCCTCTTTCTGCGGCCTGACATAAAACATCTCTACCTTTAGTAGTCCTGATGTTAAAGTCAGCTCCGGCTTGTATCAGCAGCTCAGCGGATTTAACCTGCCCCTGGTACCCTGTAGCTATTAGCGGAGTGTGTCCGTTACGTCCCTCTACTTGTTTGTTTATGTCAGAGACAGATATGAGGAGAGACAAACACTCAGGGTGTCCCCGGTAAGCAGCCCAGAGTAACGGTGTATAACCATCATTGTCCTGTTTGTTTATGTCAGAGACAGGTATGAGGAGAGACAAACACTCAGGGTGTCCCTCCTGAGCAGCAATGTGTAAAGGTGTAAAACCACTCTTCTTACTCAGTCGTGGATTTGCACCAGCCTGTAGTAGTATAGGTATAACAGAGCTCTGCCCTCCCGCTGCTGCCAGGTAAAGTGGAGTGTGACCATCAATGCTCTGGACATTTACACCGAACCCGAGCTACAGCAGATACTGTGTAACAGGGATGTGACCTCTCCCAACTGCTGCGTGTAACAAATTCCTGCCATCATGTCTGGTTATTTTAGTGTCAGCTTCTTCACTAATCAACCACTTGACTGTAGCTAACTGTCCCCCTATACAAGCCTGGAATACAGGAGTCCGCCCACTAGTGCTCTGTGTATTTATATCTGCGCCATGTAAGAGGAGGAGGGAGATCACATTGATGTGACCATAATCAGCAGCTGCATGTATCGGTTGTAATCCATTGTCACGTGGTATTGTCACATCCACATCTTTGACAGTCAGCAGTTTCTGTACAATGTCAGCATGACCTCCCCGTGAAGCCATATAGAGAGGAGTCCTTTCGACCTGATCTCTACAGTTGGTGTTGATTCTGGGTGTCTGAGACAACAGATTATCCACCTGTTCTTTATCTCCTGCCTCACAGGCCGCCAGTAAATCCTGTGGTGGTTTTATAATATTCCACAATAAGTATATTAGTAAAGGACATGTGGGAACATATTTTACAAAATATATCGTTTCTTCAACAAAATATGTTCATCAGTATAAGTATAAGATTCTGCAGATACCTTTTCTTCCGCCGAACTCATCGTATTCAAGGACGCCACCAGCGTGATTTAACTCCCAGGTTTCATCTCTCTGTGAGAAGTGAAGTCCGATACATCCTGAAACACGGAGTAATATTTTATCACCGATTCGGATTTGGTGTCATACGAAATTATGTTAAGAAGTCGGATTCGATTGGCGAATCCTTTTATACATTCGCGATTAATTAGGCGCACTGTAGACACTACATGGTTATCAACATATTAATAGTTAGCCGAATTGTAGTATAATCGAGACATTTGTATACTTCATGCTCATTTTTAAACGATAAGTTCTTTTCATCATAAACTTGTTGCCGAAAAGTTGAAATTATTTATTTAAGGCCCGCAGTATTCTTTAAGAGAAAACTAAAGTTACTCCATGTTCACTATGAATTGTTATATATAAAATACCAGTCATTATCACGAGTTTTTTGCCTGATCCGTCAAAATTATCATGACAATAGGATTTTATTGGTGCGCATTTATTTCAGGGGAACAAAAACTGCAGAAGCACCTATAGGACAGTTCAAAAGGAGAGGTCATGCTGCCAATTATATTTGTTATTATCATGATAAATGCGATTATAGTGAATAACGCAATATAACACGGGATAGTTTCCACAAGTACCTGTTGTATTTTTAGATCGTGACTATCCTGCTGGGAAATTATTATTCAATTGTTTAATCTCGCGCTCTGTTGTCGCGCTTACCGGTATATCCCCCATACCAGCGTCCACGCGTCCACAAGTATTTATACAATTAATTTTACTGATTGCTTGAAAAAATAGTTTGCTAAATGCTTTCTTGTTTGAATAATTACATGTCTAGAAGTTGGTCCTTTCGCTGCAAAAATATTGAAATCGACCTTTATTCCCTTTCTTACTTTTGATTTTATTTCATGTTTATTTTGGAGATTAGACAGATGTCGTCATGCGTGACGACAAGATATCGCCAATGTCGGATGTCAATTCAAAGCTACATCTTATGGTTTAAAACAGGCGTTTAAACTCAAAGCATCATTTTAAAAGCGGGAGTATTTTATTAGTTCACAGACATATATAGAAGTATCAGCCTAAAACATCCTCGATAAGAAGATTACTGGCGTGACTAGCATTTACATTCAGGGCCTGGATATTTGATTGAATGTTTCTAAAACCAAATGATTTAGCTATATAGAGTTGGGACAATGATGTTGGGCACTCTGGATTGCAACCATGAGTCGTATTTGAAGTAACTAATAACGAAGCAACTATCGTTTTGGGCTGTTAATCAGAGAAAGGCCAACAGTTGAACTAACAACTCTTGGATAAGATTGATTACGACAATGAAGATACGCTTTCTAGGAAACACGAATAACCAAAATCACTCGACGATTTATAGTTAATATTCCATCTATAATAGGTTCAACTGCAAGCAAAATAAAAGCACAAACTAAACACACATCTTTTACACGTACATCGCGCAGACGCACACTTATCGCATCATACAACAAACTTAATTCTTGGCTTTAACATAAAATATCTGCATAACACCTAATATTACATGTATATATGTAAACTACAATAGAATCTCTTTCTATCCTACCATATTAAAACGTCCCACATCCTTGCTTTAAATGAGTTAATAACATGTTTTAAAAGTCCGTATCAATAAATAACATCCGAACATATTGCGGTAAGTGAAGATCCCGTATGTAGCCTCGTTATGAAGTAGTCTCTTTAAACTTAACAAGTAGTATAATAATCTAATATAATCTAATAAAAAGTTTTCGACAATACTACTTAGTTAGCACACTAATAATACATGTATATTGATAATTAAATTTAACGATCCACATTAAATATCTTTAAACCGACAAGGTAACAACTGGAGAATGCAATTAATTTTAATGAGTATTTTATTGCCTTATTTAAGGGGTATTCGGGTGCGCGGGGGGTTGTGGGTTGTTAGGGGGATAGTGACCAAGCGCATTCAAGCATTTGAATCAAAATCATTCTATAGATTTATGGCGCCTAACATACTACTTACTTATTTCATCATATGCCCTGTGCACTTGTGGACCCATCTTATATATCGCTAGCTAGATAATCGTGAAATATGGACGTCATAACTGCAGTAAATATTAAATACGATGAGAGTTCAGCGAGGCTAACCGGGAACTTTACATAGGAATAGATTATGGGCTAGTGCCTTAAGTAATACAATTATCTTCCTTAGTACATGTAGATGTATGTGCGACTGAAGTGAAGTCGATGATGTAATGTGTGTCATATGGTTTACGGAGCGTAAAATGATGTATTAATTATATTCAAATGTTTTAAATACTTACAGAGATATCGGAGAATAGCGAGTATTATCTATCGTTATAAACTGGTTGTATCTGATCCTGCCGTGTTAAACTGTAAAAGTTTTATGAGACGTGAGCCGATGTTCGTTTAAGTGTTTGTTAACGTCTCACAGCAGGTACAAGTGTCTGAGTTTACAGGGACTAGCTCAGGTGATCGTTTCGATCTAATGTACTGATACTTCAGATACATGAGTGATATCTGATATGGGCCTAGATAATACGAACTAATATTAAATATTATAGATTTATTCTTGTCTATGTATCCTAAAAACTGTCATAAAAATTCAAGTTATATAATATAAACCGCTTCCCTATTTAATGACCCCTGGGATTGTGGTAGCAAGTTATATGATATAAAGTGCTTCCCTATATAATGATCCCTGGGATCGTGGTAGCAAGTTATATAATATAAACCACTTTACTATTTACTGATCCCTAGGATTGTGGTAGCAAGTTATATAATATAAACCACTTCCCTTTTCAATGATCCCTGGGATCGTGGTAGCAAGTTATATAATATAAAGCGCTTTACATTTTAGTGATCCCTGGGATCGTGGTAGCAAGTTATATTATATAAACTGCTTCCCTATTTAATGATCCCTGGGATCGTAGTAGCAAGTTATATAATATAAAGCGCTTCCCTGTTTAATGATCCCTGGGATCGTGGTAGCAAGTTATATAATATAAAGCGCTTCCCTATTTAATGATCCCTGGGATCGTGGTAGCAAGTTATATAATATAAACCGCTTCCCTATTTAATGATCCCTGGGATCGTAGTAGCAAGTTATATAATATAAAGCGCTTCCCTGTTTAATGATCCCTGGGATCGTGGTAGCAAGTTATATAATATAAAGCGCTTCCCTATTTAATGATCCCTGGGATCGTGGTAGCAAGTTATATAATATAAACCGCTCCCCTATTTAATGATCCCTGGAATTGTGGTTGGTTCAGTATATTTTATGATCCCTGGGATCGTGGTAGCAAGTTATATAATATAAACCGCTTCCCTATTTAATGATCCCTGGGATCGTGGTAGCAAGTTATATAATATAAACCGCTTCCCTATTTAATGATCCCTGGGATCGTGGTTGGTTTAGTATGGGTTATGATGACAACGTCATCGATAGGGTTTAGAACAATGGCAGATATTACAGATTTGTGAATCGTGCGTGAATAGGAAAGTGAAATACAACTTGTCTTGTCATATTCAGAAATTAAATGTGAAATAATAAAGATGTAATATTCAACTCATATATAACGCATCGTTAGATTGAGCACCTCACCAGATCGGTCCCCAGGTATATGACGTGTCTCACCTGTATATTCAGTGTTACACCTCACACACAGATCTCAACAATCAGCTGACGTCATCACAGGTCACAGGTCACATGTAGAGGAGAAATTAACTGTTTGAGTAATTTTTTTATAAGGCTGCATAAAATTATTAAATAGTCTCACAGGCCGGCCCGTATGTGCCTGAGACCCCCCGCACCCCCCCCCCCCTTTTATTTTGATTTAAAAAAAACTTGCAACTCCGTACTCCGTACACCAATAAGATCCTTTGGTAAACACTTTCCGTTTTTTGCATCTTCATATTATTAAGTGATATGTCGTAAAGATCTCATACCACAGTATAAATGTGAAGATTGCGAGACAGAGTGGTACAGTGGGTAACGCCGCTGGCGCTCGGATCAAAGGGTCCTGGGTTACATCCCAGGTTGATCCAGTCTCACATATATATACACTGATATATGTAAGTGCACAGATGCACAGATATCTATAAATGTGTGTTCAAATAATGAGGTGCCACGGCACCTATGCCCCATGTTAATAACATGCGAACCCAATGTTAATAACATGCGAACCCAATGTTGATAACATGCGACGGTAGTAAAGCATTCAAAATCAAAACAAATGTGTAGAATCCTGGGCTTTCAGAGACAACATATAACAATCTCACTTTGTTAAAGTAACATTCCTGTGTTTATTTGGTACATGTGGTACAGAAACACTATGGTTTTTGCTTACTTCTCCGAGTGACGTGTGAGCGGAAGCGCGCCATTTTTATACCGTGCCATCTTTATACCGTGCCCACGCATGTCCTGTCAAATTGAGCCGCCCACCTAGATTTTCGGGAATCTCGGTCAGCCAATTGGGTCACAGTCAACGAGTATTTCACGAAGGTCGCAGCTCGCCACCGGATTATTATCCAGGGGAGCGGTGGTCGTTCCGTGCCTCTGGCACATATCCCGGTCAAATAATGCACTTCCCGTAGTCAGCATGGTAAAACAAGGTTGACAGTTGCCAATCAATAAGATGAGCGACTGAGTTGTACTCACCTGAGTACGGTCATCAGCCGCGCATCTTACACATGTGTGTATCTCATAGAAAACATTACACGGCCTGACATGAAAGATCACTTGAGACACTGCTGTGTACTGGAAATGTTGTCCTCATTTCCCCCTCTCTGTCCGTGACTTGGCCGACCTAAACAGGTAGAAATAGGAAATATCTGAGATCGAAGCTTACAGAGTTGTGTTTATGTTTATATGAATATTGACGCAGCCTGCCATGTTTATATGAGTATAGATGTAACTTGCCATGTTTATATGAGTATTGATGTAGCCCGCCATGTTTATATGAGTATTGATGTAGCCTGCCATGTTTATATGAG
>JAXGGS010443485.1:0-11866 GCA_035585475.1 Armandia brevis
TTAGGTGTCTGTTTTTTCCCTTCTGATATAGTGCCGCATTCTGATATAAAACGAATTACAGGTTGGATTAAGTTACCCCTCGCTATCTTTTGGATGACACACACATAATTGATTGATTTATCTGACGTCTAGATACTGCCCATGATCATTTATATCATATAAAAAAGGCCCATCCTCTATATGAATGTATTAAATAAGAAAGTGATGATACTTGCATGTAAAACTACATGAATAATGACCCCAATAGTTTGTAACGTCTCTATGGAAACAGCACATACACATAGCCCTGTGACAATATAAATATTAATGATTATTTGAAAATAGACTAGCTAAAGCTCGGGCAACATTTTATATTATACTTTTAACAACGACACCAATACTGATTTAGTTAAATAAGATATATTTGCTCTGCACTGAACAATGATCTGATGTATAGTGTGAAATGTATGATAGTCATAAATAGATATAACTATTGATTAACATACTATGTAGTTATAGAAAACTGGGCTGAGGTATTTCACTGAACTTTTATATCTTTAAACATTCGTGATACTATATGATGATTCGTGAAATTTTATGCATGGTTGCTGTATGAATTTTGTTGCTTCTTCCCTAACGGCATCTGTTCATAATGTTATCTGAAATAATCATAGTAACAATGCTTGTTTGGCGTCAATGATTGTTAAAACTTCAGGAATGCTTACGCGTTCATACCCGTAGATACAAAATATGTTGCCAACGACGGCCTCATCATTTTATTTACCACACCTACATATATGTTACCCCCATCGCAATATTATGGTAGGACAGCTCATGTTTTGTAGTTAAAACATAATGAAATAATGCGTAAGCTGTACACTGATGACCGACAGCATCCTCGGAGGGAGTCACGGATTCGTCATTTAATCCACGTTTATCTTAACTGCATTATTGCTGAACAATTAATCATAATCATGTGGTAATAAAACGCCACCTGACGTACTAATCAGGACTTTGCCCTGGTATGATGATTGTAAATTTTACACTTCAACGTATGAGGCAAAATATATCGTTGTTGCCGTGGGCTACACTTTGACAAGTTAAATGTAAAAGTCATGCTGAGTGACAACCCGGGCACCGAGCACATACCGGGTCAGGTATATAAGACTGATCGTGCTAAGGACAGCCAGACTTGAACGATTATGGCTCTTCGGAAAGTCCTGGTCGTCGCGGCAATTGCCACCTTTGCCCTTACATCAGTGGCGTCGGGTAAGGTGCATATATGGTTGTTAACGTAGATGGTCTATATACTTTAGTTGCATACATAGTTACTTATCGTGTTTTATTGATTAAATTTAATACGTTTGTGGTGACTAGTTCACATCTTCTAATCTCAGGGGAGCTGTGGCGCTACGACAATAATGAGTTAATTCATTACACCGTGGAAACAACGGCAGCAACATGGGAGAGTTTACGAACCGCCTGTAAAGCAGCCGAACTGACAGGTGATCTAGTTGCTATAGAAACGGCAGGAGAGGATGCCTTTCTGGAGGCTAATCTAGAAAGGCTCCAAGGAATGAATGATGACGGGGAGTATTGGCTTGGCGCACGAGGGCAACTGCCGGACACGTGGTCATTTTCTCAAGACGGCAGTGCCGCTCGTACGTATACGGTAGTTTCAAGCATAGCACATTCGTAGAGTAGACTGAACAGTGAATAAGATTGTGTAAATGAATATATAATTCATTCAAGGCACATTTCGATAATGGTTTTTGGATCACACGATTTCTTACACATGTTATGTTATAGCTACTGACGGAATGGCCGACTTTACCCCGGGTCCGGACGATGATAGAGTTGTGCTTTATATGTACGATGATAATGAAGATCCTGATGCATGGGCCTTCAAACCGGTAGTTGCAGTACCAGCCACAGCTACGGCTCTTGAGCATTACGTCCTTTGTGAATCAGGTAAACAGACAAAATGTATTGGCGTCTGTCCAACTCGTTATTGTGTCGCAATACCATGAGTAATAAACACTTACATTTTAAACCTACGGTGACTTACGGGTAAAATTGGAATGAGACAAACAAAACGCAGACTTCACGTGTATGCGACTCCAACAAATGTGTCTTGACTAGTTGCTAATTGCCCACTATAAGTAGGAGCATGCAACTTCAAGTTCGCAACATCTGCTAATTTTAAAATGAGACTGATGAAAGAAATCGCCAAATAGCATTTGGAGTAACTGCAACACTTAGAACACCCAACTTAATTATCAAAATATATTTCCCTTGTATGTATGTATGCAGAGTACAACGTCATAAGATATGTATTATAAAATTGAGGATAACAAGTCTTTGATTGGAATATAAATTGGTTATGTACGCGAACACTACACTTACGTAGCATATTTTGATTATATACACGATGTTAATTCTGCATTTCAATTGTCATCAACAGATGCACCGGGTACAATTACTGGAGGGCTGCTTGATTTTAGTATCGGAACTGGCCCAAGCAGATATTTTGACGTGTTCGGAGATAAGACGTTCGAAGCTGCTAAAACTCATTGTGATACTCTGGGCGGCTGGCTTGCGAGAATAAACACCGATGCCGAGCTTGACCTGATAATGGTAAAACTGGACGATGAAGTTTCCACTACCATTAGTGCTACTATGTGGATTGGTCTGCAGCGGGATCTCAAGTGGCAATGGGTCAACGGTTAGTATAACAACACACTGCTTTCTTAGTAGTCGTAATAATGAACTCGACTATACTAGCATTCCATTGGCAGACGCGGATATAACGCACCATCGGTTTGGTGACAACTTGCCTGCAGAACATGGATGCGGATATTTCACACAGGATGCAGATGATACAAATGAATGGGACGTAGCTTCTGACTGTGATGCCCCGACCAGGGTCGGAGTATGTGAATCTACGGCTACAACAATCGGTGAGTTGAAAAACATGAAGATTACTCAATGGTTATACGGTGCATGGTTCATGGTTGGTTATACATATATCAGATATTAGCACCGAAGATAAACTAAGTTGTTTGTAAAAGGTATCATCGTATGTTTTTCACTTTGGCGATACCTGTACACCGATTTTACAGAACCTGCGATATGTCGTGATGAGGGGTCTGACGGATTACACTGCTACACTCGCGTGGTACAAGAAGGTGACTGGGAAGCGACGAGAACTAATTGTAAGTTCGGTGGAGCTGACCTACTTGTGATCGATGACCAAGCTGAGCAGGACTGGCTTGGGAAAAATTTGCCTCGTATTGGGGTGGCAACAACAACTGATTTTTGGTTTGGCGCAATTTATCTCGATAACGCATGGACATGGCTGAAGGGTAATACTAATTACTGCTTTTCTTAAATCAATGGTACTAATCGTTAACTCATGCATGCAAGTATTGATGTTTTCAAGTTGTCTTCCAACTCCACGGAATTCAAACATCGTATACGATTAATCGATAGAGGTTTATAGATACCATGTATTATTACACGATGCAATACAAATGAAGGTATAAACGTATAATGCAACACAGGAGAAGCAGTAACGGGGGATCACGTGAACTGGAACGATGGAGATGAGCCCGAAGCTGGATATCCATGTGGACACGTGACGCACGATGAGATCAAACAGGAAGTTGTATGGCACGGTTCTCCTTGTGCCGGACCTAAAAAAGCAATATGCGAATTTAGCGGTCAGTATAGATCATATGAATATATGATGTGTTATAATTGCCGGTCATGTCCATAGACTCAATAAGTTTGGAAGCAAAACCAGAACAAAACGTGTTAAATAAACACAGTGAGCATGAGCAAGGAACATACTTAGCGATGTATAAATGTAGTATCATCGCAAGCTAATTCTTACATCTGCTGTCCTCTATTCCAGTTCAGTTACACTTGGTTAATCGTATGATAATGTTTCAGTGCAGCAAATATGCACTTCGGAATCGTGCTATATCGTAACAGAAGACGAAGGTACTTGGGAAACAGAACGTGCCGTATGCAAGAATGTTGGCATGGATGTCGTTGTGATAGAAGATGAAGTTGAGCAAACTTTTCTAAACGATCATCTTAATGAATTACTTGATGATGGATCCAACGTCTGGATTGGTGCCAGAGGGACTGCTGGTTCTTGGACATGGGTTAACGGTAAGCGTTATATTTCATCAGGGATACTGCAATTAAAAGCGCCCCAACTATCACATACATATGTCCAGCAAGCCAATAGACTGTTTTCTTATGAAGATGAGCCGATTGCATTTGATAATTGGGAGGTTGATCATACACCAAAGGCTGATGGATTTGGTTTATTACATTATGAAGAGGGATCGGCTTACTGGAGCTCGGTAGCCACATCAACAGGCCCACACCAAGCATTATGCGAGGGAGGTAGGCAAAACATTCTAATATATACTTAATACTTAACAGTCTAGAAGGTTTGTTCCTTTGATGATTGGTTTATATTCCACATGTAGAAATTCTACAAGATCCTGGACATAACGATGACAATGGAGGATTATCAGATGGGGAGATCGCTGCTATAGCTGTATCTTCTACTCTGGTAGTTGGTGGAGCTGCTGCTGGTGGAGGATACTACGCTTACAGCAAGAGGTGAGCAAACAACGTGAATCCGTATTCAACTTAATATATTATAGTATTATAGTCTTGTATCTTGACCAGTGGTAGTACATTTTCAAACCATTGCCGTATATCATGTTTTAGCTCTAGCGGAAAGGTCGACCCTGAACAAGGGGAGGGCGTAGAAGGAGATGAATATAAGAAAGAAGAGGAGGAGGCAGAAGAGGGAGAAGGAGAGGGAGATGGACAACAGGATGAAGAGGCTCAGGCTGAGTAAAAACTGTCAGTGCAATGTGGAATAGTTTGCAACTGGATGATGTTGTGATATGAAAATTCCCCGAATGAATGTTATGAATACACAACGTCTAAAAGTTCTCACTCCTGCTAATGCACAGACAGTCATGAAAGAAAAAAAATATGACTCCTTTTTTATCAATAAACAGATGCTATTTAGTTTTGATAAACATTTATTATTCATCACAGCGATAATTTCAGTATAGTGCTGTTATTAAAATGAACTGTGACTTTATGATCAATCCGAAAAATTTACTGATGGCTAGCAGACTCACATTTGTAAGCTGATGAAAGTAAAGTAATTAAAATTGTTTTGATCATTTATAAAAGTTTCCGTTTAATGTGTCTCAAACTTCAACTTAAAATGTGTAAAGAGAGTTTATTTATGTTGGAAGTTTGCCAATTTACACGATGATCGATCAGCGAGCTTAGACGGATAAGTGAAGACGAGTCAAGTCAAGTTTTTTGACAAAGCCCCAATTTTTAGGTTTTCTTAACGAATGTTACGATATCGTGCCAGCACTACACCCAGTACCATCCCGACCGAATGACATAGTACATCTTATACATTGGATATATATAAGTTCATAAAGAGTATCGAGATCTATAACAACGAGCAAACACAGTAATTTAGATTACTCAGTGCTGGGGTCAGATGCAAAAAAAGTATCATGACTGATTACGCAAATGTCCCGAATGAACTTAAACACGCGTCTAATAGTATCAAAGAGAAAACATCAGCAACTCGATTCTCTTATTACAAACTCACAAGCGGTGAGGAATTTATCAAATGTCAAAGTAGTCTGCTCGATGTAAGTGCAAATCTCGGTGATTGCGTTGACCAGTTGCATTTCAGATGAAATAGCCCATCATGTTAACACTTAAAGCAGCAAATAATGAATAAAGCAGATATCACCGTTCGAAAACAAATTGTAACCAATGTGGGGTTGAAGTTCTATATTTGTTTGTTAATACTACGACTGTAGCAATGCTTGACGAGTAAATAAACTGTAGTTGACACAGAAGTTCAATTAAAGAGAGAGAGATTATTACACAGATGCAATTTGACAGTGGTGACAGTAGTAACGTACCATATGAGTTATAAGATATTTACCTATATACATCTATTTTGATATCGTAATATAGTATCATATATTGCCCTGTATATCACTCTCATCATATATAATTTGTTCATTTGGCCCTGATAGGGTACTACTTCATAGTGCCCATGGAATCCGCAATCAGTATATGGCACATGGCTAAACAATTAAGCAGTAACTAAATCAGATTTGCTGTGTATTAACGCATGTGTATTCTACTAACCGGCTGATATATTCAATATAACGATTACTTGGCGAACTAAAATCTAACCTTTGTAGAAGGGAATAGTAATATCCGTTATAGAGAAGACGAGAGAAGACGGTTAAGGAGTCCTTGTCATGATGCATGCAGCTGATGTCGCGACTAAGCGTAGTTCAAATGAAGTCGTACGCAGTTTAATAACCTGGTACCTGATGAATATTATGTCATTTACATCATTTTCCACATGCAGATGAGCCTGTGATATTCGATGTGCGGGCCGTAGTAGATTCCTTAATCACACAGAATATGTACTAAGGGCGGGGCGGAGCACCCAAGCTTGCAGTGAGGCCGCGGTACGCACAAGGTAATGTGCAGCACGTATAGCACTCGAATACAAGGCATCAGAGATGTCCTCATCATAATTTATGATTATGTTTTTAGAGCTACTTTTCATGCTATTGTACAATCCATTAGGAGCGACACCTGGTGCAGACGGAGGATAAGCAGATGAGGAGGTGGAGCTATTGCGGTATCATCTTTCTAACCAACCAGTTGCAGCAGATGCTGGTGGAGGTCACTACGCTGTAAACAGTAAAAGGTAAGGAAACCATGTGAAAAGTGCATATCAATTTGATCCCCTTGTTATGTGAATTATGCATTTGTATCCAACTGCCTGTAGTGATCGTCAAAACTATTGACGTAGTATTTGACATATATTTTCCTAATCACATTTTTCTTTACTATGTTGTTTAGCTCTGACAGTAAAGTTGGCATAGAACAGAGAGGGGAGAGAGAATATGGTAATACGGACAAGGAGCAGTGAACGAAGAAGTAGTATACGGAATATAATTTTTGCAATTTGCAAATTGAAGGATTCGTGTTCTGAGCAATCTGGGAAGGAAATCGTGCATACACTTGCAAATAACCAATTCCAAACATCCCACCTGACCATTCGTGTTTCTTGCTGTCGATAATGATAAGAAAATGATCGTGTCGGTCCCTGTAATGCATTGGAAATGAACATACACATCATTTCAAATGTTGTTTATTTCAATATTTTGTCCCCGTTTATATGCAATTTAAAAAAATTTCATTACTGATGGCTGATGTGTTTGTAAAAAAAATAAACGAATATTCTTTGTGATATATGATTGTTGTTTAGCAATGAACCGTGAAGGAAACCATTTTAACCAGCTCGACATAAAAGTCGGAAAGTCAACATCAACAACTGTTACATCCGGCGGTTAGATTTGTTATAAAAAGACGTTCATGCGCGAAATATCAAAGGCAATATGGAATGCATTCATTTAAGCTAATAACATTTGATTTCTATCATCCGTCAGAATCCCACCAAAAATACGCTTCTCAGAACATGCATAAGCGTCACATTACCGCACTATATATATGAAAATTGTCTTTACTGCTGATGTTATGATCATATATCCCCGCAATGGCCATGATACGCAAACAACTTGCCAATAAGTTAACATTGAATCATTTACTTTCAATTAGAAAATTAATTAGTCTGTTACCCGTGCTATTTTGAAATCTAAGGAAATCGTTTTTCAATGGGAACCTTAAATTTAGACGCTATAGTAGCTATTTCGATCTGATACTTTTTTCAATACATGCATGCATCGGACATGCAGAAGCAATTAAGTGGAAGAAATGTCCAGTTTCTCTCGTCAGATACTTCATTAATATATTCATTGAGATGTACCCTGGTCAAAATGAACTCAAATTGTCCTAACATTTCCATTACCATCAGATAGTAAGACGAGTCCAAGACACTTTTAAGACCCAAGACACTTTTAAGACCCAAGACTAATTCAAGACACATTGCAGACAAAAAGAGGACACACAAGTGTAGTTCATTTTGATTGGGGTTAAATCCCCCGCATTCCATGCATTCTAAGGATTATTTGCCTCCCCGGACACTATTGATGACTCTAACTAGACGGGGACGCCGTGAGTGTTAGTAGTAAAGTATAATGCGTGTTTATTCCGCATATTGTCGTTAATGGATGTATATTTTTATGAAGCGTTTGTAACCGGAGATTCACCTGATGTACCTCAACCCGGATGCGATCGCTCGTGATATCGCGGCAAGACAAATATGATCAGGTCACCCCAACATGGAAGCTATAAGTATGAGGGAGCTTCTAGACGAGCATAAAAAATGACACGTTCAACAAATCAATGTCAGGCATATCGGGTGACTAAATTTTTTTTGTGAGGTAAGTATTACTAATGTCACGGTCAGTAAATCTGTGTAGTTAATATCAAAATATACGTGACGGCTATTACCCGATACGAAAAGTATCCTTGCCGACCATCTTTGAGCCAAAACGTAAAACACCAAAAAGTGATCTACAGAATTAAGAAGACTTGCCAACGACACAATTCATCCTCAGTTTGTATTATACATGTACTGATATTTCTATTGTGGCCCATGCGTCCTAGAAAAACATTTTTAACATTTACGGTTCGTATACCACATACCACTTTAAGCAACCATACTTCATTTACCTATCTGTGTCTACGGCTGAAAACTCGAGCTGTAGAATATATTGTTTGCAAGTTATGCATATTTAATCTCAACTAAATATTAGTAAACATGTATTTTGAAAATGTAGGATTCGTACATGGCTGGGTTGATTGACTGTTGGCACTTTTAAAATAGAGTGTTAGAATATCAGTTGAGAAAATGAATCATTCATAAAGTCCAGGTTTAGATGTGACATCACGACTTGACCGTCTCTCCTAACCCCTGATATCGATAATTATTACAAAAAATATATCGCATAAGCATCTGAGACCACTTATCATTTCGTGTGATCTCGATTAGCACCAGCTTTGAATCGACAAAACATAACGCCTTTCAAATTATTGGTCAAGTCGTTTTATTGAAATCAAATTCATCTAAGAAGATGGTAAACACATTTGACATTGTGTTAGTGGCCAATGCGTATGTTTGGTTTCGTGAACTTACTCTACATTGCTCAATGGCCGTTTGAGGGGCGACAATTCTGTTGACAACAACCACCCTCTCTCAACCATGACAAATCGTTACTTTTCAATGACACTGAAACTAACAAATGTATCAACATATACTAATAACATAGTCCAAACTCTATTGATACATTGTTTCACATCATGCAAAGTCTACCTAGTAAAATATTCTATTTGAGTGTCGTAAACGTCATTTTCAGGATAATCAAAGATTAAAAGAATGGCCAACAACCCTATATATTTTTAGATTTAACTATTTATATTGATCAGCCTGGTAAGATCCGGGATGTTCAACTTTATTGAAATATTATGTTGGTAATCTAACCCTATGCATTTTGAAATTCGACTGTGACATTTGTACAGCCATTATATATCTTAATAAAATTGTTACTTGCTTAATGACCTGAAGGTAACTCATATGGCTGGAAAATCCAGCTAGCCGATTATCCAGAATTTATCAAACAAACATACCTAAGGGATGTGAATTCAGCAACTGAGAGATTGAAATGATATGTAACAATATAAACTTACCCGGTTCCCTGGCTGCATGTGCATGTGTTTCCATGCTTCCCATGCACTGCTGGTCATTTGTAAAGGATGATTTCCCTATGAGTTTTCGTGTCTATATAGATCCACTGATGTGATGCATTGAAAACGCATGCTCCGGCCTCCGATATCTATAAAATATCATAATTAATTTAATAATTAATTGTATCATATCAGAATCATATTTTTTCAACTTGATATTTTTGAATGTTTTAGGATGGGTAAGAGCTATCTGTCACAGTTATAATACACTAATGGTGATATATGATAATTGATTGATCGATTTGTTTCGAAAAATCCATTGCGCGGAGCCAGTGGTCTAGACACGAGGTTGGAAAGTGTTCATTAATGATTAAATTACCCCAAAGCGATAACCTCATGTCACTAAAGTGTTCGTAGCCATGGTTTAACGAGTAAAACAGTCCAGTAGCGAAAGCTCGCGATATCACGACAGGACTAATTCGACCAGGTCACCCCAACATATATAGAAGCTTTAAGTAGTCGAGTTTTTAGATGACTGCGACAAATCCGTGTATTTCAATTAGTCTATAAGTATACAGAAATATATCTCCATGTGTTACTATGAATTGATATATTTCCAGGTGGAAAATGCATTGCTGGCCACGTATTATTCTTAGCATAGACGACATGGTTCTATACCAATTAAGACGTAAATGGCGTTTAAACTAATGAAATACATAAACCTGATGATAACGAGGAATAAGGAAAACTTTAAAATTTGAGAATGGCAAACGCGTAATCAAGCTAAACCCGGGGACAAAGACGACCTCATCATCATTTTTACAGGTACCGGTATATCTCCCGCGCGTTGGAATCCATGGAGTTTCATTTTGCTGCCATAAGTCAATAAACCATTTGTTGGCACCTGGCCCCTATCTAATGAGTCGCGACTTGATCATTATTTAACCTACCCTTAGTTATTATTTCATTTCAGTCCGTCGTGATACTGAACGATAACATGTTGATGGACACCGAGCAAACTAATCACATGGTGATTAAATTGAATCATTGACGGATTATTTCCCATCGATATCGGTGTCCAATCAATCTGTATTTAATTGCTAACGAATGACGTCGGTATGTAATGCTCCTCTCACAGTCTGACACGATGTTTGCAATCAGTCCTCCAAATTAAACAACATAAAATCAAGAACCTGCCTGTGTACACCGCCAAATACTTGAATTCGTGGATTTTGAACAACTTATCCATTTGTCTTTGTAAACTGATAACATACAAATATATTGATTCGTTTCTGTAAAGCAATGGCTGGGTTTGATTTGATAGATGGACAACTGTTGAGGTAGTAGACACTAATCATACACACTTGGTATATATGATATACCGCGCTGCGGACAACTAATATAACTTACATCTTGCTGATCGGAATGTTCTCCTGAATCACCAGTGTATTTGTTACATAATGTAAGGGGTCGAGTGGAAGCGATTTGTATAAAAAAACATGGCAATTAAAAATAAAGATTCTTGTTGAATTATTTCACGCAAATTGACACTTTGCATGGATCATTAATAATTGATAGAGATCATTGATTGATAAGATGACTAAAGTATCCTGGTAACTTGGACACACAAGTACGCCCCATGCATACTGTAAATCACAAATTAGTTGTCTTACGTATTCGACTGTTTGGTTTGTAATGTAATTGTTGTTATCCAGAACTTGATACTAAGAATGTATCTAATGTAAAGTTTGACATGGGCATGCTGATGTTTTTATACTCCGCTACCCCCCGTATAAACACTCAGTTAGTGTCTCCTAGTCTTCAAGGTGTCTAATATCAGTGTCTTAAAAGAGTCTTCAAGACTGATAGTGTATTAGTATCTTAAAAGTGTCTGTAAATCTACAAACATGTTAAAGTTAACATAATTCGGCGTGACGATTTTCGTGCATATTCATGATCCAGCTGCAATATCATAATTTTTGCATTTGAAAATTAATGTAAACCGACAAAAAAAACAATTTAATCCAACAATTACTGTTTTACATTAAACGAGGAAACATTATTACAGGCCTAACAAAAGTCCATCACTAAGTACGAACCGTCTATATTTGTTTTGGTTACAAGGTTCTCATCAAACCTATAT
>JAXGGS010443929.1:0-11863 GCA_035585475.1 Armandia brevis
ACGTGTTATGGCTCTTATTTAGCAGACACTCCCTGCACCATGAAATGGAACGCGTCCAAAGATCAGACTTATGTTATAAATGCCACATTTACATATCCTGCCATAGATGAGGAGTTCACACGGATACTCTACATCAAACCATCTCAACGTGAGTAGATGTTTATTTGTGGTTTAAGAAAAAGTATTGACATTGTCCGAGATATATATATGTAAATCGCTATAATACCCAGTTTGATTGAATTCATGTGCTATTATCGGAATGACAATCAGCGTTTTATTATATGATTATTGCAAACTTATGTTTTTCTATTTTAAGCGACGAGTTCTGGATCCATCATCGGAGTAACTGTCTTTGTTGTAATTATGATTTTCATTTTAATAGCAGCTTTACTTTTTTACTTAATCAAACCAAAGGGAATGTCCTGTCTTTCACGGTGCTACAAGGCCAAACAGATAGGCCTATAACTGTTAATTCAAGTGTTGACCTTGAGGATTCGCTGGTTCAAAAGGCAGCTTAAACCGAAGAAATCTATAATGGGTTAAGCACTATAGTGCATCACTACTTATTCCATGTTAAAGATCTCAATTTGATACTGTGTTCCGATCCTCGAACTGCTAGGTAAGCTCTCAGCCTGGTTTCACTTGATCAGCATATGCTTCAGTTATGCTAATATGTGTCGTGCTGCTTACCAAGGAAATAAGACGGGGGTGCTGGGATCGGGCCAAGGTAAATAGCATTAGTCATCGAAAGAATCGGCGATGAATAGGGTCAGCCATAGCAAAAATAGGGTCATTTGTTGCAAAAATAGGTGAAACACAGAGCCACTTGTCGTAAGAATTGGAAAAAAACAGGGTCACTTTTCATCGAAATCGGTTAAAAATATGGTCACTTGTCATAAAAAATGGGCAAAACAGGGTCAGTTACGCCATGCTGACTATATTGCCCTATTATAGAGTAACATCCAACCCCCAACTTTTGCAGTGTTCATGCCATTGTCAATTATTCTTTCTGTATTTCAGTTTAACCTGTTTATTTTAAGAATAAAAGAAGGATAGATTCAATCTTTTTCGCCATTTGTTTTCACATACACAACTATTTGTTCTCGACATCAACTTTCTCTGTTAGACTGCATAAAATTATTAAATAGTTTCTCAGGCCCGCCCTCCCGCACCATTTTTATCAGAATTAAAAACTGCCGCACCGTCCTTCTCAACTGCCGCACCCCCTATTTCGGCACAAAAACGCAATATACAAGCTAAAGTGTTGGATATAAAATTTTCATCAGGGCGTTTTATCTGAAGATTTTATTACAATCGGGGCCTAGTAGAGAAGGTAACAACATTTTCAAATCAATTGCAGATCGATTAACATGTCTGTTGTATGATCATAATAATAAAAGATTTGCGTATACAACTAAATGCATATGCCTAGAGAAAGCTTTTTATATTTATATTTACATTATGTATACTACACTACGCAGGCACTTGAGTATGACAATTAAAGAACGATTCATTCGGATCCCAAATAGAACAATTAATTATTATTATCATTTAATAACTAGATATTAAGTTTATTTTGTATACGGAAATTTAATCGGCGTAACAATTTCTTATAATTAGCAGAATTATACTTTGTACCCGATAGAAAGTGTCCAATGAGTTCATAAGCTGATAAGGTTTACAATTCATGCAGCATCCAAGTCTAAATTATCCATTGTAGAAAATATGTAAGTAGGTTTTTTAATCTGGCCCGGACACATGCGTCTGCCTCATATGTTGCGCCTTGTATACAAATCGTGTGTCTTATAGGTAGATGCATAATGTGGAATTACATAATTATGGAAATAGGGGATTCTCATCAAAAGTAATTAAGAGACACATGACAGATATGATACAGATTAGTTGTGCACAAAAACTCCACGCAATTGCAGGATACACATGCTCATATATAACGCTCATAGTCCTCCGCCGATCTGAATCCAAATGCTCTCCTATAAAATGGAAAATATCGAATTAATTTTAGAGGACTGTCAAATCCTGCGTCTATTGATGGACAGATCTTCCTACATTTGGATTAAGTGCATGTTGTATAATTCCCTGACAAAATATGAAAGTAGTGTGCTAATACTAGCACTATGCTGGCTTGCACTACCATAGTCACTTGCCGACGCACCACGGGGGGTATGACATCATATCATACGTAACGTGATAAGGTTTGTGGGCATTCTTTTATAATAAATGTTTGGAGAATATGTTTATTTATCTCTGGCCAAAGTTTGTAGCTTTAAGGTTTTTTAAATATATATTTATGAGAACTTTTATGATATGCATCACGCCGACTCATCAAGGGTTCACACAAAAACGTAAAATTCTGATGGAAAGTCGTAATTTTTTCAATGAAATGTGGAGCGTTATGACATGAATTATACATATTTAGAAAGATTAGAGTCTTGTTTTTCTTAATATTCTATTTAAAATTAGATTTTACCTTTCTAAATATTATTTTTGAGCGATTTCGTGGCATAATGTTTATAGCAACAGTCGAGTCGGCGTGCTTGTGCCAAATAAGGACTGTGTGGTCATGTCGTCATGGGAATGACGTCATGCAGGTCCATTTCATTCATAAATATGCGTATTTAAGTTAATGAAATTTAGCGACCAATCAGAGATAATTTTTTTATTAATAACCGGAAAAGGATTTTTACTTAGTTTTTATAAGATTCGGCGATTAGATAAACGTTTATATACCGATATCTTAAACAAACTAAAACCAAAAACATATTCCTCTACAGTATTCTGTGGTGAATATACCCAGCTTTGCGCAATCTTTGCGCTTTTTCACTAGTTTTGCATGTATTTTGTAATGGATCATGAGGTGGGTCATCGACATCAAATTCACCTAAAAAAGATGTTGAGATAGTAGGGATATTCGTGAATCATAATGTGTGAATTGGCAATATAGCAGAAAAGCCACAAAATTGCTTCCAGGCGCCACACTATCAGATTATTAAAGCTGGTCGCATACTATTTAGATTGAGTATTTAACAGTGTGAGCAGTGGCTGCTCTACATGTCTTTCATTTGAGGTCGATTAGCTCAACATCCACGCACATCAGTGGGCGGTACCGACACTGATCTCTCTGATATATAATAGCAAGAACTCTTCAGGGAAGGAGAACCACTACAGAGAGTCTAATCGGTGGAAGGCGAGTGAGGGGGGTATTATAGGCTATTCCCATTCTATTTTACTAGTGCATATTTATGCAAACAGTATCAATGACAATCTCATAAAGCTGCTGGTAAAATGTTCATAAAATCAATCGAACCAATGGGTGACAGATCATATAGCGGAAAGAAAAAGGTTCTTGTGATCTATTGTTCTGTATGTGTATGACATAACAATCTTGGATCGTATCGATAATTGGTAGTGGAATATGGTACTCGAGTCCTAAGGTTAGAAAATTCTGCTTTGCATACTAGTTAAATTATATAATGCTACGTATGTATCAATATATACATACATACGATATGTGCCATAGAATTATTTATTTGTGTCCATGCATTATATATATTTATCAAAATAATTACCGTTGGATGACGAGACTGTCTTCTACTTGTATATAACTCAACAAACCCTTCGGAAAACACCACCAATTAACCGAGAGAAGCAATAGGATAAGCCTGATACATTCTTTCAGGTATTCTGATTTGTCTATTTCTCAATATAGCTACTAAAAGAAAAGTCCTAACACTGCTCGTCCAATCATAATGGAAAAACGAACAGATAATCGATTAGCTCACCTGATATACATAAGACAACATTACCTAGATCCACGGGGTCACTGAGGTCAGATTCGATGTTTGATCCGTTCTCTCTAGCGAAACAAGCGATTCTCACTTGTGATTGTTGATTAATGTTTTCATAAACATTATTGCTGATTAATTGGCCTGGTTGTCCTAGTACTGTGGTAACATAAGTGTACATCATCACTGATCTAAGTTCTCGCGGTTCTGATGTTGAGTCAGAGTGACACGTTATCCCGGTTTTCGACTTCTGTATTATAGATTTGCGCGGTTTGTCTGAAAACATGCAATAGAATTTCTCAGCCCTATTGCTTTATCTTTTGCATCAATGATATCAGAATTAGCTCATGATGAATCCGGATTCCAAGGTTAGAAATAATTAATGGTAGTTACCATATATGAATAATGAGTAGTGAGCGATGTGCCCGTTGTCTAAATAATATTCACAGGCGTCGCGCGTAGTGATAGCCATGACAGTCAAAATCAATTCATCATGTCCACACTCGATGCTCACTCTGCCAGGCATAGATATGTTAAAAGACAAATAAAAGGTGCAAACACCCAAACGTTCAGTTTGATGTTTGGAATTTGAGCATTTCCGGATTATTGGTCCTGTGGATATTGAATTGTCTGAATCCTTTATCCACGACATTGTGACGTTTTCTCCGATATCTTTGCCCAGAATGAAGACATCGGATGATGCTGATAATGAAATCAAGGTGGAATATTGGTCGACTTTAAAAGTATACGATTAAGGCATCGTAATCCAATTATAGCTGAGTGCTAATTTTAGCGCCATTCTGGATTGCCTCCATATAGGAGGACTTTTGATAATTCCGTTCACACCAACAATATTGTGACATGATTAGATACACGGTCGTTCTTCGTACGACAGGGAATTTTCAAAATAGTGCTGTTGTAATGTTATACATTTCTAAAATTACCTCCGTCAAGGCATGCATACAGTTATGATGTTGGCATCACAAGCAGAATAGTTATATACTTGAATACCATATTGCTTATCTAAATTAAAAAAAAACAGTCTTGCAAGGCGGGCATTATTTTGTTCTTTTTCTAGCATAAGACTTCATAAATATTCTATCAATTATTCAAGAGAGTACGTGCAAAATCTTTATTACGGGGCACCATAGCTCAAGATAAATGTCCATATGTGGCACGTTTTCTGCAGAGCTAAACCCCCTATGTGTGTGGAAAAGGGTGCATCACATTAACCACCATAGAACAAAGTGCATCAAATGTTAAAATCCTATTTGACGTTCAAGATTGAGTGAGTTATTTAAACATTACAATGTGGGAGTGACTGGGAAAGGATTATATTTGATCAATATAGAGAATTGCCCTGGCAATCTTAGTACTCATGGCCTATGGAATAAGTACATACACTTCTCCCTTCTCTCTGGCATATACATGTCCCTTTCTGTGGAAAACATCACCACATTAACCACCATTCACCTTAAGGTACCTCCTAGCTTCTAGGTGAACCAGACCTTACAGCCTTATTCTATCCAACATACACTTCTCCCTTCTCTCTAGCATATACATGTCCCTTTCTGTGGAAAACATCACCACATTAACCACCATTCACCTTGAGGTACCTCCTCGCTTCTAGGTGAACCAGACCTTACAGCCTTATTCTATCCAACATACACTTCTCCCTTCTCTCTAGCATATACATGTCCCTTTCTGTGGAAAACATCACCACATTAACCACCATTCACCTTGAGGTACCTCTCCGCTTCTAAGTGAACCAGGGCTTTCAGCCTTATTCTATCTAACATAGACTTATCCCTTCTCTCTAGCATACACATGTCCCTTTCTGTAGAAAACATCATTACATTAACCACCATTCACCTGAATGCATCTGCCTGCTTCTAGGTAAACCCGACATTAACTTCTTCATCTTAATCATAGACTTGGGCTGGCTGTGGTTGCCCATGTACTTGTCCCTTTCTGAATAAAGCATCACCACATTAACCACCATTCACCTAGGTGCATCGTCCCGTATCAAAGTGAACCAGCCCTTTCCTAATATATATTTGTCTACTCCTTCATAAAACTTCACCACATTAACCACCATTCACCTAGATGCATCTACTCGCAACAAGGTGAACCGGGGCTATAGCTTACAAATATTTGCCTTTTCTTATATAAAGCATCACCACATTAACCACCATTCACCTAGATGCATCTACTCGCAACAAAGGGAACCGAGGCTATAGCTTACATATATTTGTCTTTTCTTATATAAAGCATCACCACATTAACCACCATTCACCTAGATGCATCTACTCGCAACGAAGTGAACCGGGGCTATACCTTACATATATTCGTCATTTCTTATATAAAGCATCACCACATTAACCACCATTCACCTAGATGCATCTACTCGCAACAAAGTGAACCAGGGCTATAGCTTAAATATATTTGACGTTACTACCCAAGGTGGATTATGTTTTCTGAGAACTGATAAGCTTGGTTTTAAGTTATATGATTTACCACATCCACAGCTAGTAGCATCATGACCATTATGAAATAACACTGTAACAGGCTATTTACATGCAAGGCAAAGCAGGAGCTATTTATTATTCATGAGTGTAATATAATATCAAATAATCTCCTCCGGATGTTTCAGGAAAAGCTTTGAACACATTAAACATCCTTTTTATCAGCCAATAAAATATAAACTTGAATGTGGACCACTCAAAATCTACATTGTTGTTCAAATGTTTTCTGTTAACTAAGTAATAGATTCAGATTGATTTTGTGTTAGCTCCGGGATGTGAGAAGCTCTGATACTAGTTACAGTGGCCTGGTCCACTTTGAATCGGGTAGATGCATCTAGTTGAATGGTGGTTATTGTGGTGATGTTTAAGGCAAGATAAGACAAATATATATTAGGAATTGGCCTGGTTCACTTTGATGCGAGTAGATGCATCTAGGTGAATGGTGGTTAATGTGGTGATGTTTTAGGCAAGATAGGACAAATATATATTAAGAATTGGCCTGGTTCACTTTGATGCAGGTAGATGCATCTAGGTAAATGGTGGTTAATGTGTTGATGTTTTGTACAGAAAGGGACATGTATATGTTAGAGAGAGTAAATCATGGTTTACCTAGAAGCGGGAAGGTACCCTGAGGTGAATGGTGGTTAATGTGATGATGTTTTCTACAGAAAGGGACATGTATATGCTAGAGAGAAGGGATAAGTCTATGTTAGATAGAATAAGGCTGAAAGCCCTGGTTCACTTAGAAGCGGAGAGGTACCTCAAGGTGAATGGTGGTTAATGTGGTGATGTTTTCCACAGAAAGGGACATGTATATGCTAGAGAGAAGGGAGAAGTGTATGTTGGATAGAATAAGGCTGTAAGGTCTGGTTCACCTAGAAGCGAGGAGGTACCTCAAGGTGAATGGTGGTTAATGTGGTGAAGTTTTCCACAGAAAGGGACATGTATATGCTAGAGAGAAGGGAGACGTGTATGTTATATGGAATAAGGCTGTAAGGTCTGGTTCACCTAGAAGCGGGGAGGTACCTCTAGGTGAATGGTGGTTAATGTGGTGAAGGTTTCTACAGAAAAGGAGCAAGCATATGGGGAGGACTTGGCCAGCTGAATGAAATGTTTTATATAGCTGCCCACTTATTCCATAGGCCATGAGTACTAAGATTGCCAGAGAACTTCTCATCATTGATCAATTATAACCCTTTTCCATGCACTCCCACATTGTAATGTTTAAATAACTCACTCAATCTTGAACCTCAAATAGGATTTTAACATTTGATGCACTTTGTTCTATGGTGGTTAATGTGGTGCACCCTTTTCCACACACATAGGGGGTTTAGCTCTGCAGAAAACGTGCCCTATCTATAAATGTCTGAGAAACTGTTCATATATTTCGACAAGCCGAACTGTACTAAATACCTTTTTTGAAAAAGTGCGCAGCCGTAATAAATTGACCGATAATTCCTCTCGACCACTCAGTCGGGCCTATGAAGGATAACATTTCACCTTAAAATACTATGTGTACACTTACCTTTCATGCCATAAACCGATTGTATTCCAATAAATAGAAAAATAAAAAACACCCGTCTATTCATCACACAATGCGTGTCACAAGCACCGGCTGAAGTCCATAAATACATTGTATCATCTGCCTAATTTATTAAACACAGATGTTACAGGGTATTCGTATGATACGAATTACTAAAACTTTAATGCTCTAGAACTGCTTAACCATAAATGACTAAAATATATGTTTTCGTGCAGGTTTTGTGGTCTGTGGCTTGTTTCTCTTTCAGCTTCACTATTCAAGTATTCGCTCCTTTGTTCTGAATAACAACGGCGGGAAAAACCTGTCGTCACAAAATACCTTATATTTTATCATGCAAATTTAATGTCTATATCAATATGTATAAGGAAATGGGAAAACTAATTATATCATAATCGTTATTTGACCTGGCGCATGGAATACCCCGAATATCACATATATAAAACGATAATTGTTCATTGTTTAATGCATCTCGACATGACTTCCAATATAATTCAGTAAATATGATAATCAGTGCACTTCTATGTGATCTACTGTATCGATTCAGTCATGATCAATTCTCAGCTATAGGTAATGCTCTGCTTTTCCATTTAATGACCTAAATGTTCTCCGATCCATCCCCAATCCATGTCGTAAAGTTAGATCATGCCTGTCAGGTGTAATGTCGAGCTAACGCTCTTCTTTGACCCATTCGGTTTCTTTTTGGGTTGAACATATTGATCATCTGTTGATGGCTGACGGGCCCCGGAGAGTCAACAATGGTATAGGTAAAACAGGCCAGCAAATTTTCTGCAGTCTCCCCAGGTAAGTGAACCAGGCAATGCCTAATTGTGTTGGCTATGATCCGAGGGGACGCAGAGAGAGAATAACAAAAGCCTGAATTACCAGCCTGTAAAGGGGCATAAGCGGAGATAAGTTGGCTGACGCAATAGGGGCAAAGAACAACTGCGGCAGTTGGGTCGGAGCCCCACTCTCAGTTAGGTAGATATCCGCTCTAAGTCACTCGCAGCAGATTTTATTGCTCTGGACAACACTTGCATACTTTATTAGTAATATATGATTACTTGATGATTGCCATACCCGATACACAAACACTTCCCCACGTCTCCAATCGACCATAAACTGCAGTACGAACCTCAAAATAATTGGAATAAAAGTAATAGTACTACCAAGAACTGATATGTTAATTTCATTCGGCCGGCCTTAGTACGTTAATGCCCTTGTTCTCGCAGGTAAGCTTAGAACTGCATATTAGTTGTGGATAGCTGGTGTCTTTCTAACATATACAGTAACTGCTAGTTACTTTTCAGCATGGCTGCCAATGCGATAAACACTAGAAAAATTACCCATATTCACCATAAATAATCAACCATTAATCATTGCACGCATCTACCAAGGACGACTTAATTTAATTACTATCCACGAAGAATCAATAATCATGTATCAAACATCCGGCTTTTATTCACCGGTTACCAACAACCATTAAGTTTATCTATAATTTCTACAATCAAGCAGCAGCTATCGAATTTGCTTCCCAAATGCTTAGAGGCAGTCCTGAAATAAGTATTAGTTTTCTGAAAGCTTGAGTGACTGTTGTATTCATGAGTAAATGTGGACGCGTAATTGACTGTGTGTTTGGAACAGTGAACACTTATTGACAAGTCGCGACCCTGTATATGTGTTTCCTTGTGGAAATAGGCAGGGATGAAATGTCTGGATGAAAACATTCAATACATATATAGCATCGCGGTTGTCTATCCTCAGAATATGTCGCGCATTTCTAAAACAAATATAAGTTTGTCTAAAATAATAAACTAGTTTCTAAAGGTTATTTTTTGCTTGAGAAGAGGGTGCGAGCGGCAGGCGGGCCGGAGAAACTATTAAATAATTTTATGCAGCCTAACTGTTATTCCATATCAATCCATATAAGATAATTTGTGGTTTCTCAGGTCAATATTTCTGCCTGATATTAGATATTTGTTTTCCGGGCAGCGACGTGTTTTAGTCAAACTCGGAGTGGTGCGTCAGTTTGATTAATATTCATAATAAGATTTCCCCTATTTGGGCGGCTCAGGAGGGTTAACAATTTGCTTCCAAATGTTGGTGATGCAGGTGCGTTTTGTTTGAAAGAATAATTTACCTTTCTGGCAGAATAAAAACTTACAATATGTTACAAAAGGTTAACAGGCACTTTATAATGTATTTCTTCCTTTTCCGGAGGAAAACAGGTTTGGGCAGGGTTTTTTTACTTTCCTTCCTAACCTTTTAGCCTATGGTATTAGTCTTTAGTAAAATGATTCGTAAAACTATTCTGAATTGTTCATATATAGATTGCTTTTTCACCGTCTCGAAACGTAATATACAACAATTATTGTTTATCATAGCCGGCACTCTTGTATAATCTTATCATAGATATCGTAAGTATTGTCAGAATATTTCATTTTTATCAGCCTATTTTATTGCGTTTATCTTACATTTTTTTACAATCGGGCAGTCTAGAAAAGAGGGTACCAATATTGCAAAACCAATCGTTATTTGATGTATATGATAATAGTCATGGATAAATGTATTCGTCCGACTGCGAATGCCTTGAAAAAAACACACCCAAAAAACACAAATTTATATGTTTATATTATTCAACGCAGACACTGAATTACGGCATGAAACAAATATATGAAGAGCTTAGGTATATCTTACGGTTACATATGATACTTATCAATATATTTACAGAATATTAGTCCCATCTTTTCAATCGTACAAACGAAAACTATGAACATTGTTTACTGCTAATTAGATATGCATGCAGACTTCGATGCGAATCAGAAGTATACCAATAGGCATATAACGGATAGAATACAGATCAGCTGTGCACAGAAACTCCAAGCTATCCCAGGGTACACAAACTCTGAGAGGACACGTAAAGCCTTCTGCCGGTCGGGATCCGAATGCTCTCCTTAAAATTAAAATATTGAATATATTCATGGACACATTTTCAGGAACTTGCAACAGGGATATAATCTAATAATCCATACTTGCTTTCTAGATATACCCAACCGCGTTAATGCCACTGACTTCTACAATGAATGCAGAGGCTTTGGCGTTGCGTGATTTTCAAATTTATATTTGTACAAACCAGTTGCCCCAGTTGATTCAACTTATACGAATTTGTAATATTGATATGATTGGTAGTACACAATAGTACGATCTCAAGGAAACACATATACTTGTACATGTATAAATATATGCATACACATAATTATGTATTTCTTTTAAATACCATTTGATGGTGATGCACAGTCGGATGACATGGTGGTATCCCCATTTTCAGCGGACTGTGAGATGATTAATGAGGAATCTAAAGTAATTAAACCAGAATTAGACCTTAATCACTATAATTATTAATTTCTGTGTTATATTATTGGACAATCTAAGCAATAGATAACCGCCTATCTATTAGGAGCATTTTGATACGCCTATTTGAGACGATTTATTGCTAGTAGATTTCGATACCCCTGTGTTCACAATTGGAATATAAAGAATAAGATAACTAATTAGCATACCTAACATACATGTACATTGCACATGTACGTATATATAGGACCGATATATAAATCTACGGGGTCACAGAGTGACTGATCGAGTCACGCTTGCGATGATTAATATTTTCAGCAGGTTTTACTCTCATCGATAATGGCAATCCAAAATTATCATAGTTGAAATTAATTACATCTTTTGGCGATGGCATACTCACTAATACCGGCAAAATATATCATAAGCTAATGGAGATAATATGTGTGGTCAATTTGGATTATTACACCTATGACTTGATGAAAACACAGATGTTCAGAATCCTACTTAGTTAATTATTCAATCAAACAGCTTACCTGAGTTCGGTCCAATAACTACCGGTAGATCCACGGGGTCACTGAGTTCAGATTTGATGTTTGCTCCGTTCTCACGAGCGAAACAAGAGATTGTCACTCGTGATCGATGAT
>JAXGGS010444040.1:0-11862 GCA_035585475.1 Armandia brevis
AGAGCATCGGTTCTAGCCACGCTGATGTACGACGGCTCCAGAGAATTCCGCATTTCGCACATCGAGATGATCAAGGGTATAAAGAAGTGTAAATCAGGCACGTACTACACGTACGACGAAGAGCTAGTAGTACCGATAATTGAGAACACTCCCGAAGAGTCCCAGCTAACCGAGGCTATGGCGAAAGCGATGGAGGAATATCCGGAGGCCACCGCGATCCTCGTTAGGAGACACGGATTCTACGTGTGGGGCGACACCTGGCAGAAGGCAAAGACGCAGGCGGAGTGTCTGGACTATTTATTCGAACTCGCTGTTCAGATGAAGCAAATGGGCGTTTCTCCGACATCTAAACCAAAGTTTTTCAAGGGGGCTTTCACGTCTGCTGTGCATACGAGCTAAAACGGCTTATCTTAGAGCTAACAGTCTGCGACACGATCATGTTTCACAAATACCCTGTTAATCAAACCAAATGCTTCCCAGACAGTATTTACTTTAATTCTCTTACATATGATTGTTACTGTAGTTCTACTATTTTCATAATCCGACATGAGTAGTTTATTTTTCACTGTCGCACAGTGTCTGATCATGAAGTAGTATTAAGTTTGGCCCTCTGGAGTGATGTACTTGTTACATTTAATGAAATAAATTATCTGTTACACGTCGACATCTTTGTGTTTCTCATGCATTTGTAAGTAGTTAAGAGTAGGCATTTAACATTGCCTTCCTATCATATCGATAGCGGTTATAAATGAGATAAATCTTTTAAAAGGACGCCCGTCTTTGAATGAATCTGAGAGAGTTACTCTAAAATAATCAATCCATGTGGTCTTAATATTATCGTATTATCGGTACCTTTTAGTCATACTAATACATGCAACTTCTAAAACGAATACATCCGAAAGAAAAGCTATGATTTCATCAGTAGGTAAGAATAACAAACACGATATCTCCATTCACTGAAACTTTTAATACTGTTTATCTAGTCAAGAAAATTCATTTCACAGAATGCAGGTACTTAATGATGAACAGAAAATACACGTAAGATCTACTATCGCATGCCGCTAGAAATTTGAGCATACTATACAACATATACATGTATACATGTGGGATACACATTTCTTCTTTACTATACATACATGTTTATAAGAAATACAAAAATGTAATTCTTGTGACGTATTTACGCCATTCAAGTGCAATTCAACTGAATAGAATTATGTAAGATATTGTATATTTCTAATGCATGTACAAACTATAACTGAAAATAATTATCAAGTACGAATGGCATACTATCCGATACATTTGTATTATGAAGATACTTAGTTTGTACTTAAAAATACGTAAATATTTGTACTGTTATATCTTGATGAACCCTTACTCTTAGGTGTTATAATAAAGGCTAAAGGAATATTTAAATACAGCATGAGAGGTTTCGCATTAGGTAGTTTGGACACAACAAAGGCATAAATATCCTTCACATAACAATTCAAATAACTCAGATACACATATACTTAATTATCATTATCGACATGGACATGGAACTCAGACAGCGTCATAGAACTTATTAAATTATATAGTAGACCGAATAAATACATTTATGGTATTGTGTAACCAATGTATGCCTCAAACATACGCGGTGCCAATGAAGTTTTAGTGGTAGTTCCGAACGAATGACATCCATTGAACCTAATTGAAATTGTATCTCCTAACCACCGCCGGCAAACATTACTCTGAACAAGCATTACATAGTAATTCTGACCTTTCAAGAACATTGTCGCCACAGGCTTCTTAAAATTGACAGCAATGGGCCTTCATGGTGTCGTTTTAACTAGTGTAAAAAGGTGTTACCGACAGACCGGGGCTCAGCGCGGTACAATAAGGCAATTCAACAGATAACTCAATGCATCACCTTCGATAATCAAAGGCTGTTTAGATTTTACGGGCGTTCTAACAGTCAATTTCTCATGCAATGAAATTATTTGTCATCCTTCTATTGGTCACTCATCAGATTCGTATATTTAGTGGGACAATCATGTACGCTCTGGGCGATAGACCCATATATGACACAAATTTATGAGCTACCTGACTTCCTCTAGCTATCGTGAATATATAGCGCCTTAAATTATGACCTTCAGTACGGCCGGTGCGATGACGTCGTAGCCAGAACCCGGACTTCCATGGGAACAAGTTCTCTCACGCCGAAAATTCGATAAAATATACCGATACATTTGCATGCTTGGCAAGTGTGATGCGTCTAGGTGCACTCGCATGGGATTGTCTGGCAGGTTATTACCAACTCATCAGCTAGGACAATTAACTTCCTCAAATACAATAGACAAATCTTTTCCCATACAAAAGCTGCGTGTCATAAATCACGAATAAATCAGACACCACTTGGGAAATTTACACTCATCATGCATGGTGGAGATTATTTCGCAATAAAATGCAACTTTGATATGAGAAATGTGCGATGCCTATCAACCAAATGCACGGAAGACCCGAGAGTCTGGGTACAAGCAACGCAGTATTCAAATGTTGTTAAACATTCACCGCACCTGTTCGCTCGCCTGTTCTAAAACAACCTCCACATTTTGAGCTCGAGCTAGATGTTTTCTCCACTGATCAAAGGCACTACACGCGAGACACTACATGTACGAACGTGTAGACAGTTTTAAGTAGAAGAATCAATCTTCGACCGAAAAGTCCACCGGATAACGAGTTAGAGTGACATACACCCGAGGCGCATGTGACAGAATAATAATAATTATAAAATGTTCTTTCTCAAGATTCTCAAGAGTCGGATCATCCCGTAATATTAATTTAACCGGTCCCTGGCTAAATATTAGTTAAGGTTTTTCATCGACTTATCTCGAGTAGTGTGATCTTTTGGTGAGCATTTCTAACGGAGGCACAACAAATGTTTGCTTAAAGATGAAAAAATGTGATCTAGTGACACAGTAGAGGGGGGTAACGGGTAGAGCCCGTCCAGGGTAGTGTTTACCAACACTAAGCGCCGTTATTTGAGCTGGCTTGTAGTGGGCTGCACTGGGATCTTAACGTAAAAACGTTGCGTTCCCAGGATAACAAATCACAACTAGTCGGGTTCTCACAGTTTAGCACCCGGATGAATGAATTTTTTACAGGGTGTGTTATGGACAGCTCTTATCTGATGTCGTATATTTCTTTAAACTGGGACTGTAAAAATGAGGCATAATCATATCCAATCCCTTCCGCTCATAAATGCCAAATATACACGGTGTGGAGGTCTAGTTCTTAGCGAGGCAATAAATTATAGCCCAAAGGATGAAGAAATATTAAGATCCAAAGGCTCGTCTGCAAAACAGGAACTGCATTAAAAATGTTTGCCTGAGCTAATATTTCAAGGCTTATTCATGAACATACTTCAAAGGCATTCCTCGTACCAAGTTTGCTAGACAATTAGCATAATGCCTGTACGGGCGCACAGACAGTGTATTGACTAATGTAAATGAATTCTCAGAACTTCTAAAAACAGTTTTCGGGAATGTATTCTTTCACCATTTGCAATAGCCGGGGTGGTTACAATTGATACGCTATTACAAGTAAGCCGACATCACTGAAACGCACCAGCCTCATAAAAAACAACACTACAATCAACGTTACCGCAATCGATCGATCCATTTAACGGAGCGCGGGGCAATATCAATAGCGTTGAAATCATAACAAGTTTTCCTTGTAGAATTACAGTTCTTTGATTCGCAGATTAGAGGCACCTGGGTACATGAGAGAGTGCGATGTGAAGACGGCGTAGATCGATTCGCCTGAGGCCAAGTTCTCAGGTCGGGTTGGGAAAATTAGAGTCGAGGTGTGAGAAAGGGTGCAGGGAGAGAGAGGCCGGTGCTCGGCGGAGAAGCCCCCCCCCCAGGCTAGGGGCCACCCCAGGCCGTGCACCCCCGCCATCCAGCTCGGCTCGGCATCCAGGCGCACGTTTTATGATGCAAATCACCGCGCATGGAATACACTTCATAGAGATGTTAACCACCCGTCAGAACCTTCCGTGGGAATGATGAGCGATGAATAAATCTCGGCACGGTCGCTTTCCCATGATGCCAGCTAATCATTGCAAATTGCCTCTTCTAGGGAGAGTCATGTGAACGCGGCTCGGAGCGTCGTGGCTGGTAGGCGCGAGTTTTTACCACACAGCTGTTGTTCTGACAATCGTCTGGGCTCGGCCGGGATGCGTGTTGGCGGGGTATCTGATTCCCAGTGGCGGGAGTCGCTTTTTACCCTCGCCGCTATCTGGCGGTAATAGACAAGGAATCAAAGTCTCACCACGCGGACAGGTTAGGTTCGTGGGAGTGTCCGTGGGCGAGTCAATCGAGCCCCGCGCCAGCCCCGGGGGCGATCCCGGCCCGAGCTGGCGGGTTGTCCTCGCCTCTGCCCTCGGTCGGCAGCCTCCACCCTGACTCACTCGTCCCGACAGAGCCGCCGGTAATTTAGAGCGGCCAATGTGGTGGGATGCGGACCGAGATTAGTCAAAGTCAGAGGCGCGCTAGGAAGACGTATATAGGTCAGAGCCGGCCAAGGATGGATGAATTATCCGAGAGAACGCCGCGCACGTTTCCCTCTCACGGTTTCCCCGAATATTTCCCAGCGATGCCCTGATTTGTGGCTCGCGGTAATCGCCCGGGACGCGGCAAGAGGTAAATCGCGCCTCGCCAAGTTGCTCAATTGATTCCCACTGTCCGTCATCAGATCATCGGGTGCTTTCTGCCAGACACATTAAAGAGATAAACGAAGCCCACCAAGACGGGGTCAACAGTGACCATATGGATCTCAGACGAAATAAACAAGAGCTAGGGAAGTCAGGAGTAACTAGATGGGAAAGGTTTAGAAAATGCATTACCTACATGGCTTGAATTAAAAGACTGTAGTGGAATTCAAGCAAGAGTTTGCCGAATGAAAATCAATAGATGTACGAATCTAATGGCTCCAAAAATATTAGTAGAATTTTTTCTGTCCATTCATTTCAACTCTCGACCGAGTGCGGCACAGTGGCGCTTATTTTTTACGAGTGCGCTGACACATTTCTCAGCTTACAGTTTATTTTGTTCCAGATAGCAAGCAAGTGGCCTTGAGATTGTCTGAGTTTTCCTCGATCGAGGCTAAGGTCTGTGAGATGTCAGCCCGATTGTCTGTTTGAGCCTCATTAGCTGAACCTGCCTTTCAGAGGCCCCGTCTGCCCCTCGCTGTACTCCACAATCACCCCGCAATTTGATTTCCCAGAGTTTTTTCTACCCCGACGAGTTCTTTCAGGGGCGCAATTGTGGATGAAATGATGAATGTCTGTCGTTTCATTGAGCTCTCACTGCAAGGCGTTTCAAGTTGGTGAATTCCATCATTTGGCGCGCATTGATTGAGACACGTCTTGCATTTAATCGCTGTTTACTTTCGCAGTTTTGCGGCAAGTTGCGGTTTTTGCCATCACCACTTGTTCTTATGTTTGCCCCATTACAGGAACTGCGGGAGGCTTGCGGTTGAAACGCTTTCAAAGGGCTGACATTGCGGCGAGAGGTACGATAAGCACACAAATTATGCCCGTAGCTGTTTGTCGAACGTGTTGGCGGGTAGATGGGGAGAAATCGAGAGGCGATCTCGAGGCTACACTCCAGGGAGGCATCAGACACAACGTATCAACCTTTGTGACACGACCACACTTCGGTTAAAGTGCGCGCCCGGCGAACAGTTCACCCCATTCACAAGCGCTCCTACACTCCACTGATTTTATCTCTCGTGTTCTCTCTTTAGCGCGTATTGTTCTTCATATACATCTTTATCCACAAAAAGCGGCGCAGACGATGCATGTCACGCTAGCTCGCTGCCATCACCCCCCTGGGTTTAGACTGAGAGAGAGCACGGATCGACGATTCGACATTCACACTCGCATAACGCGGCATAACGTTCCTTCCTAACACTTCACATTCCTTAACGGGGCCAGGCTGGATCTCATCCAAATAATATTTGCCGTGTGAATATTTTATTATAGTCTACCGGGGTGTGGCAAGTCTCGGTTTTCACATCGAGAGCGGTGTATCAATGCGGTATATGTAAAGGTAGTCGTCCTAATCAGTGCGTCTCAGTCCAGGACATCACAATTGTGTTATCTCGAATATTAGACTTATTCAGATACAAGTGGGTAAAACTTGGCACGGTGAAGAGGTGCGGACCGGGTTGCAGTTTTTTTAGGCTGAACAATACGAGCTGTAGATGTTTATGGTCGGAGAATGTGAACTATAGAGGAGATGTCATCCGTCCCATGTCGGCTGTAAAACGTTGTCATGAAACTGGTACATAGTGAATGTGCATTTATATCATATAGGCGTATATGCAATTTAATTCAGTTCAAGGATTCTCTCTGTGGGTGCGCTTTGGTGACAAGCTCAATTAAGGGTTGTAGTGTCAGATGAGGATGATTTACAAGTCGCTCCGCTCGGTCAAATACCATCGATGTGATATCTAGGCATCAACTTTGTCGTCACAATTCAACTAAAACGTCCACTTAGCTTCACTACAACAGTTCCAAGGTACAAGATAATCATCTCCGTGTAGCAATATCGTAGTTTAAGTACAATGCATACATCACAGTTGGCCTTTATATTTGCTTATACACGTCCTAACTCAGAAGCAAAGTTAATTTATACATACATATATATATCCAGCGCTTCACTACATTGATCACTTACTTATACAGACAGATATATTACTTGGTTATCGTCGGAGAGGCGACTAACGCAATCATTGTGTGAGCTGGCATGTAACGTGCGAGTACTAGTATATATATATGTACAGAGGTAGTAAAACGAAAGACACGTTGGTTGGCACTGGGAGGAGTAAAGGGGTCACCGATGGCTGAGAGGACTGAGTAGATACAGTGTGATGTCTTTGTGACCCCCGAACGCCGCCATATGCAGCGCACTCCATCCATCTCGATTTGCTAGCCTTGTATCCGCTCCGAATCTGACTAAAAGTTTGACTAGTTCAAGGTTGCCATCGATGCAACACTGATGTAGGGCGGTTAAGCCGTCTGTGTCCATCGAGTTGACGTTTAAATCTTTCTCACATCGCGCCTCCAACAGCTTCTCCAGCTCGAACAGGTCGCCATTCCTCACAGCCTCGTGGAATATTTTCTGGTAGCCAGGACCACCAGACGTCGACACACCGCCTTGGCTCATTGTGTCACTAAGATTGAGAAACTCCTAAACAGAAATCCTCAAAGTTCACATAAAGATGTATCCGTATAACAACAGTTCACGGTATCCACGTGTTAGGATTTCGCCGGTAAAGCTGACGCGACTGGATTAAGAAGCACTTCTACTCTCGCTTAGGCGTGTTAGAACGATGACACTGACCTGGTATCATGTCTCGACGGGCCCGGCCCCTTTCTAACTAGATTTGTACCAGATTGCGCTTTACACAGAACACATGTACTTGAGGCAGCCCGGCGCAATTACCATCTCAGCCTCTGACCTCGTTTGCACGAATGCGCCCCCGTCCAATCGCCGCGCCGGAACCGGTAGTCATGCACCGCCTCCCACGCTCTGATTGGTGCAAGCCGGCGATGAATGAGAGGTAATGGGTCTGCAATTCATCGCTTGAGTTTACCGTGGGAAAAAATCTCGTATGTACATAGTGGCGAGTATGAGAATCAGTTTGGACGGGGTGAATACGCGCTATTATGTTGCTCCCGACGCTGGGGAGGACAAAAGGGGGACCCTGCTGTGTAGCTTCACCTTGTATACCCAAGGTCGCCAACGACTGTGTAGATTGCTGGGAAAACCCTTTCAGAAGATGGGTCCACTGTTTGACCATGTATCAGTATCTCACCCTTGCCCTCAGTTGCTTGGTGTGGCTGTTGGGGAGACAAAATGCCCTGTGAGAAAGTTGATGTCGAGAGACAATCCCGTATTAAGGTGGAACACGATTTTATTAAGATGTCCATGACAAATTACCGCAGATTGACCCCTATAATTATGCGATGATAGCAATTGAAACTGGAGCCCTTTTATGGTCATCATTCAGTTTAATTTATATCTGTGGCAGATCTCAAACCCCTAGTAGATTCGCACATGGGAAAGTAGACATTGCATTCGCAAATTATTCTATAGCCAGGAGATAACCCATCAACCAAATTGATAAAATAATGACTTAACAATAAGACAAAATTATACCATCTGCAGCGTAGCCAGTGGTCAAAATGTCACTTTTAGTCGGTACAAAGACGGGAATACTTGTCATCAATGAGATGATATAAAGGCGATATATCTGATAGAGCCTGATTGTCGCCATGAGAAAAGACGGCGCCTCGGGGTTGATAATGAGAAGAGCGCCTCTGGCGGATACCCCGCCGATTCTCAACTGCGCCGTGAGAACCTCTCGACGATCCCATGGCCGCCAAGAAAGATCAAGTGAAACCCTGATACCCGAGTGTATTAACAATAACCTATTTATCGACCCGAGTTATCATAAACGTGGGTTCGGACAATCAACTTTCTGTTCAGAAGTGAGGTTGGAACTCATCCAAATTTCCATGGGTTATAGGCTTAACTTCATAGAGAGAAGCGAACGCACATGTATACCGACCATATTTGAAGTAGCGCTTCGTTTTGGGGCCAAAAAAAAGTCGCGGCAAAAAGACTGTGAATGCTGAGAAAATGAACGTGGGCCAAACATGATATGAAATTTGCCAAGTAGGGATGTCAGTGGGTTCTTGCTATCAGTGTATTTTATACACACAAACTTAATAAGAGGAAAAACAATTTCCATCATTCCCACATGAGAATAGGAGACTCAAGCCCGCTCGTGACGTTGGATGGGCTATTACATATCTGGGGTGGGGCCAAAAAACATTATCATCGTGTGTATGTTTGCTCTCGTCTTAAACATGTTTATTATTGCCATAGAAAGTTATCCCGAGACCGAGCCCACGGTTTATTTTATCATATAGTGCGATTGCCAAGCTCTATAAAGTGCCAATCAGGAGTTGATTTACACTGCTTCACCCCTGTGTGAATATCTGCAGGCCATCTGAGGTGTAAAACACGTACTTTAAACACTCATTGTTGTTTAATTAAAGTGATAATTGACTAATCAGGTAAATTCCGGATGTGCAGGCCGTATTTAGCGTCTGACGGCCAACTGTCAATACACAATCACCTCCATTATACACACATCCTACCGCTTCCTACGCTAACTGCGTCACCTGTAATTCGGAGGCGTTTCCGACTCTAGCCGACACACTGGGTTCATAGATCGCCTAGATTTATAGACGAGGCGTTGAGAAGCGAGTTTTTGTCCGACCCACAGATCTCTCGATGCGGGTTCCGGAGTATTTTAAATGATTCCATACAAGTCTCGCCTTAATTTGTGGTTTTATACCCGTGTGGAAAAACATGAGGATGTGGCCGCATGGTTCAGTGGCACCATTTGATTGATCGCCGAACCCTCGTCTGTCGTCGGCAGGAAAGGGGCCACCCCCGACGGGTAAAGTTAGAAATAATTGATAAATCACGAAATCGTGGGTGACATGAAATCGCCGTGACCACTAGCGCCAAGGCGTAAAATAAACGTTAACGCCGGTGGCAAAATGCCATGGCAACCGCGACCGAAGGTGACCAACATCAATCCATCCTCGCCAACCCAATCAAGACATATCTCGGATAACATAAACTTTCACACGTTACTTCAAAGTGTAAGCTGAGCTCGCTGACCGAGCCCTCCTGGAATCCCCCGCCGCTCGTCGGACAATTGATCCCCGGGTAGCTGGTGAGGTTCTGCCGGCTGACCACCGCTACCGTCGCCGCCGTTCCCATCACTCGAGACGCCGGTTCCCAGGGACCAGATGCCAGTGGGCCGCCGAGTCGGGCGTCATTTCCAGGAGCAGGCTCTCTTAATAGTTTGAGCTTAACTTTGTAGGGCGACTACCTTTCAAGGGCTCTTGTGATGTGGACCCCCTAGGTGATTCGGTTGTAGATGGCTGGTAGATTTGTGAGCACTTCACCAGAGTCAGGCTTGAAGGAAATAGATAAATACATGGGGAGTGCGTGGGAACTTGTGAGGGGTAGTTAGTAGATCACAGGTTTTACCAACACCTTTAACATATAATGACCCCGACATGGTGCGATAAGGTTTGACAATGTAAACATCTCCGCTCGGTTTAGCCCGCATTAATCACCACCATCCACGTAATTCATACTTGAAGTGTATGGGAATAGGATCAATTTGATAATTAATTTATATACTATACCCCGGGCTTAGTTCTAGTAGCTTCACCCCGCGAGCAAAAGCCTGTGAAATTCGGATGCGCTATATCTATCATGAGATATCTACACTCGAAAATTAGAGACAATTTCACACGTAACCCTTCGCGATATTCGATTCCCAGTGCTCGTGAGTCGACGAAATCTCATCATTTCCTAAATGGCGCTAAAAAGGGGGACATTCCCAAGGGGATTAACTGACAGCTACCTGCTTGCAAACATCTTGAATAATTATTTTTTATTGTCGCGCTTCAAGGCAGTGGGTCCCCATTGTTAGCTTCTTAGAGATGAAATAAATTCACCGGCACTTTGATGCTACACCACGTCAAGAATTTAATGCCCAGGAAAATCAAAGGGTAAATAATGGCCGGAGCTCGAGTGTAAAGACGATAAAGAGAGGTGTAATTCACGGGAAAATCTCAGCGTTTTATGTGCGGATTAGTTTGAAAACCCAGGAAGAGAGGGGTCGAGGAAGCTGGCTGCGTTCTTCACACCAGCGTGAATCCTGTCATTACCGAGTCGGGCGGACGGCGAACGCTTTGGGAAGCCGGTTTGACGCGGCGCTGGGAAACGAGTAGGTATTGTCCTCTCGGAGAGGCTCGTCCTGTCGGGGGGCCCCCGTGTCCACGGCTGTGGCTCTGGGAGAGAGGCGGAAAGTCAAGTCCAGGCGTGGGAACTGTCGAGGTAGTCTGCGGACCCTCACCTCGAGGGTCCCGGGGTCAAGCACCGCGGCTATTGTGTAATTATCACCTAGATATGTGTTCCTTTCGCCCGCGCTACTCTCGATTAATTGTTGCAGATTGGTTTATTAAAATCGCACGGCCACTTGAAAGATAAACAGGGAATATGAATTGAGAACATCAAAGGGGCAGTTGGACCTCTCGCCCCGTTCTGAGCCGAGTTGAAGCCTCGACTCCCCGCTCTTTGTACCCACTTGCGAATTCACGATTTCCATCTAAAAGCCCAGGTGCCTGTTTAGTCTCCGGCATCTCGGAAATTGTTAAGACATTTTTATGTTTTTTATCTGGCAAATCTAGGGCAATTAGTCTTGTAGTTGACTTGCAAGTTAGCGGGTCGATGACATCTTGAGTTACGCTGTGAAGGTAATGGGGAAGCCGACACTGTTTAGCCTCGATAGTGCTAGCTCTGATTAGTGCGGCTTTCATCGACAGCAACACATTGCTCGAGAAATGCGTCGTTAAAGGATCATCTTTGAAGTGCGCAAGGTCTGAGAGCTTCTGTAGCAAGTGAAAGTAAGGAGCCTATATGATACGCTATTGTGGGGAGTTCGGGGGAAGCATCCGATACCCACGGGAATTGCCCCGGGGGTGTTTAACCCTACTTAATCGGGAGTACAATAACAGCCCAGGGTAAAACATAACACCGCGCCCTCACACTGTCTACCCATCGTTAGAAAGCACTTAGCGGCTTTTCTCATTCCCGCGCATCAGGATATATGCCGAGATAGCTTCTGCTTTGTCACGGCTATTACATCTCGGCGGGGACCGAGGCTAACGTCTCTTTTCTCCCCTGTTATTATCCAAATCAGTGGTAAATTGGTGGAAGTCCT
>JAXGGS010444151.1:0-10072 GCA_035585475.1 Armandia brevis
GAGGAAGAAGAAGACGACGAAGACCATGAAGGCCAAAAAGAAAAGGAGATGTTCAGCTGCGCCACGTGTGGTGCTCTTTTCAATTCACAACCAGCTATCGACGCCCATCAACAGGAATGCGACGCGAGACATTATTCCGACTCTGATTCTGACTACGGAAACGGAGTGCCGACCGAGGACCCTGTTTCGAAAGCTGCAGCGGGCCAGGCGGCTCCCGAGGGCGAAGCTTCAACCACAGTCTACGACTGGATAGATGACGACCCCCAAGACCCATCAACTAAATCTGGGGAAACAAAGAAGAAAGTCCCGCGTAAGGGTCTTAACGTGAGATGCAAGATTTGTTGGACGGTGTTCCCCAACAACGAGCAGCTGCTGGCTCACCAGAAGGAAGGATGCGTCAACGCCTACAGCTTCATGTGTCCTCTGTGTGGAAAATTCACCGAGAACCTGGACAGGTTGATCGAGCACAAAGAATCTCACGTCCGTCGTCATCTCTTCAAAGGCTCGGTGATCTTCATCTGCACGCTCTGCGAGAAAGGCTTCGACACGATGTACAACCTGAAGAAGCACACCCGTCGTACGCACGGCAAGTTCCAATGCAGCATCTGCGAGAACACGTTCGGCACGAAGCGCTACCTCATCCGGCACGAGCTGATCATCCACCAGCAGGCCGAGTCCCACTCGTGTGACGTGTGCGGCTTCACCACCGGCTACGTCGAGTACCTGAAGAAGCACATGGAGAGCGCGCACTCGGACGGCGTGAAACACTACTGCGACATCTGCGGGAAGGGCTTCAACGCGAGGCATCGTCTCACCCTGCACAAGTGGATACACAAGGAGGCGACCGTCGCCTGCCCTGTCTGCCACAAGAAGTTCAGGAACCGGCGCTACATGAAGAAGCACATGCTCTGCCACACGGACGACAAACCGTACGCGTGTAACATGTGCGAGCGAGTGTACAAGGACCCGTCAGCTCTGAAGGTGCACATCAAACGTAAGCACGAACCGAACGCGCCGTCTCCCAAACAGGTGGAGAGACAGTTCCCGTGCCCCCACTGCACACATTGTGCTCTAACCAAAGAAGCTTTGAGAGTAAGTCTATATATGGAAATGTCACTGTATATTTCGTTTATCGATATTTTGGTTATTACAAAATGTAATTAATTAATAATTTTCTCTTGCACCAATGCGGCACTCATGATTAACTGTTCTTTCTGATTCCCAGGTTCACATTTTTACTCACACTGGAGAGCGTCATCACGTCTGTAACGTGTGTGGGCACAAATTCACCCAGCGAGCTTCACTCAACCGCCACATGGCGACCCACACCGGGGAGAAGAGACACAAATGTCCTATCTGTGAGAAACGTTTCATCCAGAAATGCAGTTTGGACAGGCATATGGATACTCATCAAGGTATTAACTCTATTCTTTCTTCTGTCGGTTTGATTAATAAATGCTAATATTTGTTTAACCACTGTTTGACTGAACCAATTGAACATGTTCGTTGATTTTTTGTGTCTTTTATTTCAGGCATAAAACGCTACAAATGTGAGATTTGTAGTGAACAATACAGCCAATCATACCCACTTTCCAAACATATCAAAAAGAAGCATCCCGAGTACTGGAAAGAGTTTAATGAAGATCGTCGGTATATGCCCCGAAACACCCCCCTTAATCAGAGGATGAGCGACAATCAACTGGATCTGGGAACTCCCATCCAACTGTTTGATGAGCCAGGTGAAGACCAACAAGAGGCCATTGACCAGGATGCATCCAACGAAGCCGATGAAGCCGAGGTAAACTATAGAAAATAAGATGATTACCTGTCAGTTTTACAAGTATCGATATATTTGGTTAAATTAATGTATTATCCGGTATGTATGTTGCAACGGTTGTTACCCGTCTGATTTATCACACGCAAATTTACATTATTTGTTATGGATCTCAGGCGATAGATGATAATGAGATGCAGAATATGACTAAGATGGAAAAAAAGAAGCGTACAGCAAGGAAGTCGATGATTCAGCTTAAATCAGCCGAGGATGTTATGAACTTATTTGAAGACGTAGTTGCCGGGCCAATCGAAATCACTCCAGTGAAAGGAGAAGAGGTCAGTGTGTGATTATTAAAGCCGATTATATATAGAAGAACATTTTGGTTCAGAATTGGATTATTTTCGCGTCGGCAAACTTAGTCTAAAATATGAGATTTCATCATTCCCTAATGAAATAATTTGATATGTTTGACGAACGTCTTTCTGCTGAATTAAAGGTTGCGGAGGAGGAAGAAGAGGAAGGCGAAGTTACCGTTGCTGTTACTGTTGTCCAGGAGGAGGCCGTAGCTGAGGTTGAACCAGAAGTGGCACAGGAAGCCATGCAGGCAGCAGACACTGCCGAAGAACAACAAGTACACCAGCAAGTGGAGCAACACCTCGAGCAACAAGTCGAGCAGCAAGAACAAACACTGGAGCAAGAACCTATGGAAGAGGAACAGGTGCAGCAGGCTGTTGTCCAGGAAACAGTCGAGAGTCAGGTCATGGAGGCCGCCACTTAGTGATAAATCATGTGACCCAAATCGTATTTATGTGTCATAAAGTGTTACTCGAATGTTAGGAAATGGAAGGACACAGCGAAATGGCAAAGCAAAAGATGTCGCATTACGCCGGCAATCTTTAGGATGAATTTTGTTATTTGCTGATGTGTCGCACGTTGTATATAGAACAGACAGCCTACATTTGCGTACCGTAAGCGTTAACAATCATATTTCAAAGTTAGTGAGTATTATATTAAAATTTCGTGAATGTTCGAGATTAATTTTCCAGTTGGCAAATGTTTAGTGTTGGAATTTGTTGTTGAAAAGTATCTGGTGTCATTGTAGATTTCGCGCATTAATGGATGCTTGTATTCTTTTTAATACTTAATCTGAATTATTGAATTGCAAAAATCGTCGTGATTCCCACAACACAGATTATGGTTTGGCACAAAATATGAATAATATACATGTAACTAAATGTATATATTGAAAATAGCGTACCATTAGTACTTGTATCATGTTTGTCTCCGAAAGGGAATAATGACTTGACGTGCTGTAATTATAACTAGATACGGAAAATCAGCGCCATCAACCAACAAATGAGTTTATTGTTTTATGGACAAATAATTTACCGTGATATAATGGTGACAAATTGACCAAAACAATTTACTCCATTCATTTTTTATTTGCCTAATTTTGTTATTTACAAGCAGTTTTACCCTGAAAACAAGATATCCATTTTCTTACCTGGTTCCAGAATTCTGTGAAATGTGTATTTATTTATAAACATACAAAGTATTCATTATTTACTATTAAATGTACCGCGATTCTGTCTTAATAAAGTGATGTAAATGTACTTCCTTGTTACATTGTCACTTTTATTCGATAGTCACATGTATACTTACATACATCGAATTTATAATTCTGATAGATGTCCTGATCAAATGCCTTGGATTTCGATTCTAAGATTAGCACTAAATCATAAATATGAAGCCTCTTGTCTACAAAAAGCTCGCCGATACTACTAGATAAGTGTCCTCAGCGGGTGCGACAAAGTTAGTGCTGCCATCTATCGAGTGGAGAGAAACTATTGTAAAGGAAGTTGGTTTGTGGGTAAGCGCTTCCATGTTGTGACGTCACGAGCACCGGTTGGCAAAATTGACGTGGCAAACGTAATATTTCTTTAATATTCCCGAATTTATCAGAGTTCGTCACCAGAACAGTGTGTTATATAGCACAGCTAACTCTTGCGGATACCTTTTCAATAGAACTGAAGACACGATCTGCCTGTGAAGACAGGATAACGATAAAATGGGTCTGACAATATCGAATTTGTTCAATCGCCTCTTTGGCAAGAAGCAAATGAGAATTTTGATGGGTGAGTCAGTGTTAAAATATGTTTACTTCATATGTTTCTTGAGTAATATTTGTTTGAATCTCTAGCATTATGCTAAATCTCGTTGCCTACGCGAAAGCTTAGCCATAGAATATCTAGTAGAGAAGGTTACGTGTATATACAGGTGTGTATTCACAATTCTTATGTGTTGTCAGTCATGTACAGTGAAGCCACCATACACCACTGGAACCGGGGACATGACTCTTAAACCGTGTCATATATAGTAGATACAGTATCACTTTTTCTTCTGGGTTCTTTTCTGAACGGTGTTTAAGAACACGGGTCTCTTTATTTTGGATACAATCGCTTAAACTGTGCCGACCCTCTCCACTCTACATGGAATCATGGATGTACAATTTAGCCCCTATACAGAACGTCTTTATTCTCCCATAAATACCAGTATGAATACACATTCAGTGTATATTATTACGCGATGATGGGTCACTATGTTCTATGTCAGAAATTCAGAATGAAATAAACGTTTTATCAATTAGTTTTATGGTAAAATCCACCTGGGCACACCCTTCTGCCATGTACTTAGGGTGTTCCTTATGTATATATGCCAGTCTGTGACAGATTTAAAGTAGCCCTTTAAAGTAATCAGGCATCAATTGCCAATTCTACAGACACGCATTCGAACTAAGTGCAAACGCTATCGTCATGGTTAACTAGATCATGTACACCATCCCCCATAAACACGCAGGTAATGGTAGTGCAATCTCTGCATCGAATACCCTCATGTATCTCTGATCATTAGTAAATGCATTACAAGATGCGTTTAACACAAGCCCAGGCTTGCCACCTGTGACAGCAGGGTTTGAAGCTCTGTAGTATTGCACATGATGTGGTTTAAGTTTATGCAGCATACGGCCTGAAATCCAATCTTATCAATAAAATCGACTGATTCGCCTGTCGCATACTCTGGGCAAATAATTACTGAGGTTGGGATAAATGCTCCATCTCTAACTAACAAATCAATCCATACTTTAAAGTATACGGTAATATTGCATATTATAGTCCATATTTAAAGATTATATTTGACTCACCCGTTGTCCATATACATGTAATCATATTATTCATATATGATGTTTAATGGATGTTTTACCTCTTCTTTTCAGTTGGGTTGGATGCCGCCGGAAAAACTACAATTTTGTATAAACTTAAATTAGGAGAAATCGTCACCACTATTCCCACAATTGGTACGAAACCCGGTCACAATGTTCAAAATTTTATAAAGTTGGCTAAGTGCTTTAGTGAAAGATAATTTAGACAATCGCTTGAATTTTCTAACAATGATATCGATCAATATTATTTCCAGGCTTTAATGTAGAAACAGTAGAATACAAAAACATCAGTTTCACAGTGTGGGACGTCGGCGGTCAGGACAAAATCAGACCTCTGTGGAGACATTATTTCCAGAATACACAGGTATTATTTTTTCTTGAAACTATTGACTCAAGCCTACCTAGTCTATTTATGATTTTCCCAGGCATATACAGTATTTATTAACTACCACTTTGTTTCCAGGGACTTATATTTGTGGTCGACAGTAATGACAGAGAGAGAATAGCAGAAGCTCAAGACGAGTTGTCAAAAATGGTAAGCATACTTTTCCTTAATTTTAATTTCAAGGGAGGCATTCACTATTTGCTTGGTTGCCAAATTTTGATCGAACCCATTTAAAGTTGCTTCTATCATTATAGTTACAAGAAGATGAACTGAGAGATGCTATTTTACTGGTATTCGCTAACAAGCAAGATTTGCCAAACGCAATGACAGCTGCAGAAATTACAGAAAAATTGGGACTCAGTCAGCTTCGAGGAAGAACTGTAAGTGTCACATACATCATAACAAACTGGTTGTGCTACGATTTTTCCCCCTGAATTGTGGACATATCTTGGAGGTTGTCGGAACTTCATGTTGTTTATATTTTCCTCTTGCAGTGGTACATCCAGGCGACATGTGCTACACAGGGACAGGGATTGTACGAGGGATTGGATTGGCTCTCGCAGGAACTCTCAAAACGCTAACTTAAGACTCACACGTTATTTATCACATTCAACTAGCCATTAGGAATTTTTATTTCGAGGAGATGAAACTAAAAAGGACTACCGTTTATTAATGGACAAAATAGTTTTGTGTTGAATATTTGCTGTCCATTGAAAGCCTGAGCGTGTTAAGTGACATGTAGCACATACAAACAACTGTAAAACTTTTACCACGCCTTCTCATTCATTCCAGTCCTTTAAGTACTGCGCATTCAGAATGTGTCCAACAAGTGTTTATCGTGCATGTACACCTGGCATATTAGATTTAAGTGGTTAGTTACAATCAGATGATAGTATATTACTTTGTGCATTAACTCGATTAAATTTGATTCCTACTGATCAGATCATATTATTAAAGACCAAATATTCATATGATTGCGGTCAAGTTAAATTTGATATGTTTGTATGCATGTTGTGATGTACCAGGTAATTGGGATATGAGAGTTAAAATTCAGATCGTATAGACTGGGGAAATGATAACTAACGCTTTCAGTTATGATGACTTATAATACCTGTGTTAATAGAAATCCCGTGTGCTCCGATTCCTTAAGGAATACATGTAGTCTACAGCTGTTTCAAGCATATCCTGTATATGTATATACATGTACGTATACCACACGCTAGAGATCCGTATCCGTTTTCCATGCTGGGCATGCATAATGTTTTAGAAAAAAAATAGAAATCCCTTACTAATGGGTGAAAGCGCTTCACTCCACACCCAGAAAGGGAGCCTCTTTCCATTCTTGTTTAATTGTCAAATTCATCTCTCAGTAGGTGGACGTTATTTTTATAGGAAATTTGAAACTTTTAGCTCATCTCCGTTTAGTGTTTTAGAAGTAATACGGTATGATCAGATATTCATCTCAAATGAGAACAAAAATGCGTTAAACTTTCATAATGATGTATTTACATTGGGTGTAGGTCGTATCAATTTGAGTCCGCCTTGATGATTTTCATCTCTTTTGGTCTATCCCCGTTTTTGAATGGTGTGATTTAATTTAGGTCGATATTGCTTTCCATTACTACCGTGACTATTGTAGATTAATATAAGCCAGATACATTTGAAACCTTCGTTAAGAAGCATATTTTTGCTGGTCTGTTCATGTATAATCCTGGTGTCTAACATATATTTCATGTTGCCAAGACGAAAATGATGGAAATGTAGGATTAGTGTATGCCTGTCATGTGTATTAAATTAAGTATCCAACCAAAACTCATCTTGTTTCTTTCGATGAATACTAACATTGCAGCACGAAATACTATTCGAAGTCGCCCAAGTATCATATATCATCAAGCGGAGTATTGTTGTAACACGGTTCACTAAATTAGGCTGGTCTGGCATTTCCCTGCAACTAGATTATCTTTTGACCGCTACAACTAGGGTCAGATTGCACGCATCAATAAGAGTACAAAATGTACTTCGAATCCGCTGATGACACGGTTTGGTGCTATTTCTCTGGCATCCGCGTCATAGCAAAGGTCAACTGTGTACCGGTAATACAATTCAACTAAAAAATCCGTTTGACTTGATATATACCGGTAGACACGAGTAGTTTATTATCGCAGTGCTATGGTTATAAAATTACCGGTACTTGTTTTACACGGTCGTACATCAATTACCTATGCTATATCATGACAGTAGAACAAGTACATATAGGTGTGATTACGTAGAGACAATTAATTGAACCGAGTACATGTAATTACAAATCTTCCAATGTACACACATGCACATAGTACATCGACATAATTTACACAACCACAATTAGGTGACGTTTAAATCTACAAAGTGTCTATTACTCTCTTGCGATTTGATACATACAATCCTGGGATTATTATTAATACGAATAGATTGGCACTAAATTGGTTATAGAATTTGACTGGCATGACCTAACAGATGAGATTAATGTTATATAATCTGTTAAATGTCACGTTAAAAAAGAACCTGGAACTAAATTAAGTCGGCGACATGATTCATGGGGCATGCTATGCAACATTTAAATTCCTCCAAAGCAAAGATATTTCACTTCGAGAAACTCTTCGATACCATATCTGGAGCCTTCGCGGCCGATTCCTGATTCTTTGACTCCTCCGAACGGCGCTTCTACGGTTGACATGAGTCCCTCGTTAATACCGACCATTCCCACCTCCATAGCTTCAGCAACTCGCCAAATCTGGCCGATGTCGTTACTGAAGAAGTATCCTGTAAGGAAATAATTAGATATACGTGATACATTTTGGTATCTTGAAAGTTATCCTTTATTGTCGGCTGGGGTTATTGAAGCATTGCGGGGTGTACATTTTATTATGACTAACCTGCTAGCCCAGAAGTCGTCGAGTTGGCAATAGCAACTGCTTCATCTTCTGATTTGAATCTATAAGAAGAAAAAATATCAAGTTTAATGTGTATGTACCTATCACTTAAGTACTTCCATCCAGCAAGTTATGATCGATCAAATATTGAATATAATAAAAGATGTTCTCTCGCTCTTACTTTATGATTGGAGCGACGGGTCCAAACGTTTCCTCGGTGGCACATCTCATATCACTGGTGACTCCTGTAAGTAAAGTAGGTTCGTAGTACGAACCGCCCAGCGCGTGTCTCTTTCCACCTAAAACTACGGTGGCTCCTTTAGACTTCGCATCAGTGACATGCTCTTCCACCTACAGTCACAACAAAATAATAAATATATCAGTTCGTGCATTACTCGGAATAATAACGAATATACGCATGGGATGGACATTATTGAAAGCTCACCTTGTCTGTTGCTTTGGTGTTTATCATAGGTCCTTGTGTGACGCCATCTTCAAATCCATCTCCGACTTTCAAACCTTGTATGGCTTTGCTAAAGGCGTCGACAAACTTATCGTGAATGCCCTCCTGAACGATGATCCTGTTGGCACAAACGCAGGTCTGAAAATATCACATGCGAGATATCTCAAATATTTCTATCGGAATTATCAAAAAATCAATTCAATCCAAAACCATAAAAAATGGGATGTTTTTGTTAAAGCCCACCTGTCCACTGCATCTGAATTTAGATCCCATAGCTCCAACGACAGCCTTGTCTACGTCAGCGCTATCAAACACGACAAAAGGAGCATTTCCGCCCAACTCCATAGAAACTCGCTTTACTGTGCTGGCTGCTTGGGCTAGCAAAATCTTTTAAAACAACATTTTTTCCATCTAAATTTTGTACATGTAAACGATATTGAAACGGAGGATTGTATTTGCTAATTGGATTTCATCGATTATCTAATCTATCGTCCTTACTTTGCCTACGGCAGTAGATCCTGTAAATGACATTTTTGTGACTAGTGAGTTCTCGCAGATCGCTTTTCCTACCACGCTGGCATTCTGTCTGGACGATGTGACAACATTCAAAACACCAGGGGGCAGGCCGGCCTTTTCCGCCAACTGATTCGACAAAAATGTGCCTCAATTTATCACATGCATAGGGAAGGCGACTATAAATGACGGTAATGATTACATAAGTGTATGCTGTTTATGAAAAGATAATTACCTCACAAATGGCGAGAGCAGAAAAGGGTGTGTCCTCTGCTGGCTTAAGCACCACGGTACATCCAGCAGCAATGGCAGGTCCAGCCTTCCGCGTGATCATCGCATTTGGAAAGTTCCACTGTAGTAAAACAAGGCCTGTAATATTCACACCGAACTACGGTCCATATGGTTAATAATTATCGGTCCCATCGAATATGGAAGCTTACCGGGGTGATCATACCAGCTACACCAATTGGCTGCTTGATTGTTACAAGCCTCTTAGAGTTAGCTGGAGCGAGAATTGTTTCACCGTAAACTCGACGCGCCTCCTCAGAAAACCATTCTAAAAATGCTGCTCCATATCCTATCTCTCCTTTTGCTTCGGCCAATGGTTTTCCCTGAACAAAACAAAAATTCGTTAAAATTTTCATCTATCAACCAAACTTTTATTTCAGTTTATTGTCGTTATACAGATGTATCGTTAGACCTACCATCTCGGCAGTGATGATTTTACCCAGCTCTTCTTGGTTCTCCATAAGTAAATTGTACCATTTCCTCAGTATTACACTACGTTCCTACAGACGGAAACAATCAC